>SDVV010040786.1:0-10504 GCA_016164225.1 Gammarus roeselii | reverse complement strand
GCTAAGTGTCAAAATCATATTTTAATACAAATCAGACGTTTCGAATTATCCATAATCCATCATCAGTGAGTTTAAAAACTGAGTTCCATATCATTTCGTCCATGAACAGTAACAGAGCACAATCCACAGGGATTCTTTAATTTATAAGTAAGTGCTGGCAGTTACCTACTTCACCAGAGCGTGCTATCATCGCATATTGTAGTAATGGCATCCCTTTGAGTTCACCCGATTGTATTATTTTGAACTGAAAAACAGTTGGAATATCGGAAAATCGGCAGAACAAAGGTAAAAAGTGACCTTGCCTGGTAAATTGGACATAAAATAAAATGTCGAAAGAATTTCCACTTATTATATCTAGCCTTCAAAAAGTGAAGAAATACAGTTTTACTTGCGGGCCGAACAGCTGATAATTCCACAATATTATTTGTTACCATACCGCTTTTCGATTACTGAAATATTTCTGGGAAACATTGTATAGAAAACAATCAAGCAATATTTAAAATAAGCTCGTCATGAATATTGAGTGACGGAGAGATAGCTTCTGTTTCATTGCGAACTCTGCACGCTACCATTTCAATCACTCTGTATATAACACAATGAATAAATTTATACGATAAGAAAACACCTGCTTTGAACTGAACGAGCATTTTTACCTCACCATTGCCTTTTATGCTCAGCCAGAAATACTTGAAAGAACAAAAATCTACCTGAGGGGTAGGTTTTTTGCAGGAACGACATGCATGTACATCAGTCCTCGTGCTGCTATAGAAGTAGTAGGTATAACGACAAAAATCGCTTTCTAGAGTCACTTTTGGGTGGGGCAGGGGAGAGCCGGTGTCAGCGAGCGAATGGGGAGCGGGGGCGGAGGGTACCGGAACTGGTTTGTTGCGTGAGTCAGCTAACGGACGGGGGGGAGGGGAAGCGGAAGGGGACCGGAAGGGAGAACATCGGGTTGGAAACAGGCTTGCTGCCTAGATTGGCAGTTTTTTATAGTTTGAACATTTTTAATTTATATTGTATTTTTGATCTTAATTGTATTCATATATATGTTTTTTTCTCCTTTATATGGTTTTAGTGATCACTAACTGTTGCTCGTTATATATATTTATACGATTTCTGGTGGGTGCGGTAGAGGAACCCCCTAAGCAGAAAGTTGGATGCGCTCCTGGAAAATTAGATGAGTTTGCTCATGCCTGTTCTTTGATTTATAAATTTGTTTCCATGGCACGTTTGCCAAGTTGTGAGTGAATGGTTCGTTATATATTTTATGTCTGGATTATAATTCAATATAATTTTTTCTGTAGACATATATGTTTGTATTCTATCCAATTGAGGGTATAATTGACTCATTCGATGGTTGATTGGTGGATTCGTAGCGGTTGGGGTTGGGATATTTTGTATGCTATGTTCATTTATCACTATATATACTGTTAATAGGATTAGTGTGGTACAGCAACTCAATTTGCATCCATAGTGTGCGATCGACCCTGTATGGTACCAACCTGTTATTGAAATGTAGGCAATGTTTTGTGTTTTCCATCTATTTATTTCATATGTATATAATATCTATAGAAATGGTATGGATTATTAGTCAGGTAGTTGGCGAGTTGTTGTTAGTATTTTGGCTTAATGCAACATCTGCCCAGAGAATCTATCTAACCGATAATGCATTATCCAGGTTTTAAGCAGATATATCGGTGTTCCATTGACGCGGTGTTCCAATAGCGAGAGTGTTTTTTTTCATCAGTTTTCTATTACAGTTAAAGAATTTTTAGGATAATTTAGGTTTGCATCTTCCACATTATTTCAGGCATAATTTGCTCGGTTATTGCAGCACTTTGGTATTTTATATGTATATATAACATTCTGTTACGATTTAGCCGGGTTACTTTAGTTAAAGGGATGTTGATATAACCCTGTTTTGGATTGAGTTGAGGCTAGTTTCATCAGATTTTGTATGTACTTTACCGTATTTACGTAGAAGTATTCCACATTATTTACTATAGATTTCAGTTATGTCGCTCGTATGTCTTCGTATCTTTTTTCACATTACTTGTTTGTTTGTTTACATGCTAGTTCATTCTCGTCCATCACGTTCTTTAATGTATGTTCTGGGTATGGTAGAGAATTAACCTTCTTGCTTTGTTATGACTTGAGCATTTTAGTATATTTTCGATCAGTTTTGTACGTTCTCTGAACAGTTTCCATCTTCAAAGCAATCTGTTGGTTATTTATACAATATCGGAATATTATGTGTGTATCTGCAATGTAGAACAATAATTTAGGTCTAATTAGTTACAAGCTGAATATTTTAGTGTTTTATATATCTTCTTACATCCTGGCACAATATTTGACGTGGTTATTATAGATATAGAATAGTCGATTTGTTACAAACTTGGTCTTGCTGTTAGGGTATTGTACGTTTATAGTAGGACCATTTTTCAATGTTCAGGAGGAGTTAGAGTGTTCCATAGGCAGAAGCTCGTTCTGTTTATGCCTTTTTGTATAAGTAATTCGATTTATTATGGTGAATACCCTAGTGTATTGCACTTTTTATGTGAATTAAAGCAGAGTAGATAATATTTTTTAGCTATTTATTATTTATGTTGTTGTTCAAGTAGGTTTTTCCACTATAATCATAGGAATGTATGTTTATGAGGTGTAAGTCCGTACTGCATCTTTGTGGAATTTTTGGAGGAAATGTATAGTGTAACGTTTTAGATGACAATTTACTGGATGGATTGGTCCTGGTGTAAAGATGGTTGACACTCTTTGGTTGGCATATGGGGTTCATCCATGTTCAACGTGCATTATGTACATTATTGTGGGTTTCGATCTCAAGTTCCATGGGTTTGTTAGGGAGGTTATGCGACAAGCTGCTCATCGTTGTAGTGATTTACTTAGGTCATCAGTGAACAGAAGCCCAGCTTTTTTTGGCCACACACTCTCTGAGACTCATGTCAGCCTCATTCTTGTCCACTGTACCTGTGTATAGATTCTTGGTTATATCCAGGATCTGACTTTGCTCGATTTTGTTCAGAGACGATGGGTTAAACACATGCAAGGTATGTCTGAAGTATTGTACGTGACAGGATGTTTCCTTTGAAATTTGTTATAAATCAGTGGTAGATTACTGAGAAGTGACCTAGTAAAGCATTAAAGAGTTTGTTGTTACGACACAGTGGGGCTTGGATTTTGTCCTGCTAGAGACACAGCATCAGTTAGGTCTAGGAATTTGTTATATAGATTCGAATAGGTATTGTAGTATAAATAATATTATTCGCATTAACTCAGTGTTAAATGCCAGATATTTTCGGTATGGCTGTTGTGTTAGTATATGTTCTTAGTCATGAACCAGATCACGTGGAATATTGGAGTAGGATTTAACATCTGAGTGTGGTAGGATACACCGTATATAATAGTTAATAATTATCGGTTAAGGTAGAGTAGAGAATCTTATTTAGCTATTGTATAGTTGTTGTTGTAGGTTTTTGATTGGTTATCATAGGAATATATCTGTATTAGGTAAAAATTCGCCTAATTTCTTGGTTGGGTATAAAATACGCTTAATTGGATGTAATGATCCAAAATATTGGTAGGTTTTACCTCTCGACAATGCATTTGGGTCGGGTTCATTGTCATCTTAGAGATCTTTTCTATCGGATTTATGTAGAGTGTTAATGTTAAAGTTATTCAATAATTTTATGTTCATCTCAATTATGTTATCCGCTTGCACGTCTTTACTAGATTCTTATTCCCGCACGTCATAGTTTTATAAATGTTTGTGATCCGTTTGCACTTAAGACACCTAGAAGTTATTGATCAATTCATGCTTTGTTATGAGACTGCGTTCTAATTCAAAATATACGACTTATTCGAGCATTCGCCAGATCCACTGTAGCATTTTTCACTAGAGGTTCGTGATGACGGCAGTAAACCTAAACCATCCTTAACTAATATCACCAATGATTGTATATATTTTTCTCATTTTCATACTTATGTTAGGTATTTTTCCATTGATTTAAGCTTTATTCTTATCAAATCTATCCACTTGACTCTGTTGTTTTACCAATCTTTAGCAGATTGTGTGCCTACATATATATATATTTTTTCACTTCGCTTATTACAAGTCCAGTAATATCGACCAGTTTCGAGTAATGTTAGGTCATCGCTCGTTGGTAGACTGTAGAGTTTAAAACTTTTATGTAAGCTTTGCCGCATAGGTCAGTGATTGTTATGGATGTTAAAGCGTTAGCAAGTTTATGTATGGTTTTTACTGTCAGAATAAGATTTTTTGTAGTGTTGGATGTGTTGCACTTACCATTTTCGTCTATTATAACTAATATTAAATAAATTCACTCAAACATATTTACTACAGATCTGTAATGTAAGGTCCGCAGTCAACAAGATCTAGGATATAATCCATGTCTAAGGTACATAATTAGCGAAATATATATCAATGTACGACAACATATATCAAATATCAATGAATGCAAAAAGAGTTACTATTTGCTGCCAAATATATTAATACTTAGGCAACCTAACCTGACAGTCATCCTGACCAATAGTTATGTATTTTTAATCAAGTTTGATGCCTTTGTATGATATTGATATGTATGAAACTCTTCATTTGATCTGTATATTTATCATATGAAAAGCAATTTGAATACATTTTTCCAATTTAATCCAGCAAATATCCTTTTGTAGATGTTTAGAGTTCAGAATTTCATCGATATCTCTGTTACATGTTTGGATGAGACTAAACAGGTAGAATCCAAATGAACAAATTCACTTCAATTTGTTACACTTCTTTTAATGTGGAACAGTTTTCACGCGATGTTAGGTTCAAATATCTAGTCATCCTCTCCATCTTAACCAATAATTCTTTATTTTAATCCAAGTTTGATGATTATGTACGATATTTAGTCATTATTTTGTGCGATGTACACATCAAATCACTCCACATAGTTATACTTTTTACGTTTTTTGAACACTTCTGGACGCGTTTACAGGGTTGTTAGCCTCACTGTGTAGGCACATACACACATTTGTATGCATATACAGCGTGGGTTAACATATGTAGCATTTTAACTCTGATATCTGTTTTTTCCATTAGAACAAAGTCCCTCGTTTTTTGTTACAATATATTTAATGTAGACCAGCTTCACGTCGTGTTATGTGAAAAGAACTAATCAACCCAACCTAACTACCTAACCTAACCAACTTAACTATGAATTATGTGTCATCGTTCGAGATTTTTTAATGTATACATATGTTACTTTTTCATCGATTTGTAATATATTCATATCCATCCTCTCCACTCCGCTCTACATTTTGATCTAACCTGTGCAGTTTTGATTCACACTTATAATTTGATCTAGCAAATTTCATCCATTTTCATATGCAAATTACATCGGTTGTTTTGATTGTTATACCTTTTTTATATGATTCTTGATTTTACATGTTATTCACACTCATCAAAACCTAAACTAACCTAACCTAACCTTATATATGGTATTCAGTCATTGTTATATACATATGACGCCTTCCAAACGACTCTAAATATCACTTTCCAATATATGTTATTTACTTCGTTGTCACTCTCATCCCATATTAGTTAGCAGAGAGGACCCATTTTCAAACATAGATGGTTTAAATGATACAGGTATTTCATATTATTTTTGATTTGACACAATTCTACATCACTTTAACATGTTATTCACGTTCATCAAAACCTAACCTAACCTTATGAACGGTATTCAGTCATTGATATATACATATGAACCCTCCAGACGAATCTAGATATTTCTTTAATATGCATGTTATTTATTTTGTTGTCACTCTCAATCCGTATTAGTCAGCAGAGGGGTCCCATTTTTCAATCGTGGATGGATTGAATGCTACAAGTAATTCAAATTTGTATCCAGTTTCATACAAACGAACACTTCGTCTCATACTAGGTCTACCACATTTACTTCAATATCTCCCCTTGACGCTACAACCTTTGACGACTTGCATCTCTGATTTACATTTTTCTTCCCTATAATGTTCATATTCATGACGATGACTGTTTCAAGATCTGATCGGACACTGATTTATATCCTACCAATCTGTAACACATCTAGATCATTTACCTCGAGATAGGTTTGTGGCATCATTTCACGCCTTGGAACATATTCTCCTTCTGATTTCGACAATTTCGATGTTACCTCCGACTGACACGATATTCACAATTCATTACCTAACCTTTGAGTTTAGGATAATATAAACATTTCATTGAGGACTTACATTGTCTTATTAGTATTTATTGCCATTATTTACAGACCTTGCTGGCATCATCAATGACATTTATCTCGTTTTTTGAGTTGAAACAGCATTGTTCGTACATCCAACCGTACTTATCATCACTATATTTAAGTTTCCTCTCAAAATCCGTCATATACTCCATCATAACTTTAATGCAAATACCGAAGGCTGTTCCGTTCCCTTGAGTCCACAAATGTATTACTTCTTCTTCTTGAACCTTAATTATTCGAAAATTCTCCAATTCAAAGTAATTCTGAACTTCATCATTGAGAAATTTTGCATACGATCCAATTTTTATTTTGTTCTTAGGTATAATTTGTTGTCCACTACCTCAGCTTTATTACGATCATGATGATGATTTTTCCACTTGGATCATATCAATTTCGAGGTTTGCTCTCTTATTTCCCCTAAATTTATTTACATACGAATGTAACGCATCGACATTAGTTACCCAAAGCTGAATTCCTTCGTCCTGCATCCGTATATGAATGATATCTCCCACTCTTTTGATTCTTGTTTATCCATTCTGAGATAACTGATGTTTTCAACACTAGTTAATATTTGTTTGATTCGACTCATATCATCTTCGGAGATTTCTTCTTCCAACACTTGTAAACAAAATTTTGAGATATGAATATTCATTTTGTTAATTCTAAGACGAAACGTGTGTCTCCGCTTGATCTCAACGTAACACTGACTCCATTCTCGGTATACACCTAGCTATTATAAGTTGATTACATGCGGTTTTTTCACAAAACATTTGGCCTAACATTACTCACCTTGGTCATCAACTGTATATCTGCATAGGGCTGTGTACGTATGCGAATATGTATGTTCAAGCGTAAGTAAGTGTTACATGAGTTAAAAATGTATAACACAAATTGAAAATTCAAAATTCCTATAAAATTTCAAATTTTCGAGGGATGACAGAGCCAAGTCGGTCTATCGAAGTGGTAACTTGGCTATTTAAGCATTGTGTTATCCCTCGAAAATTTGAAATTTTATTGAAAGTTTGAAATTGACATTGGTATTATACATTTTTAACTCATGGAACACGTACATACGCTTGAACAAACATATTCACATACGTACACAGCCCTATGCAGATATACAGTTGATGACCTAGGCGAGTGATGTTAGGCCAAATGTTTTGTGAAAAACCGCATGTAATCAACTTATAATAGTTAGGTGGACACCAAGAATGGAGTCAGTGTTACTTTGAGATCAAGCGGAGACACACGTTTCGTCATAGAATAAAGAAAATGAAAATTCACATCTAAAAATTTTGTTCACAAGTGTTGGAAAGAAATCTCCGAAGATGATACGAGTCGAATCAAACATATATTGACTAGTGTTGAAAACATCAGTTATCTCAGAATGGATAAACAAGAATCAAAAGAGTGGGAGAATTCATATATGGATGCAGGACGAAGGAATTCGGCTTTGGGTAACTAATGTCGATGCGTTACATTCGTATGTAAGTAATTTTAGGGGAAATAAGAAAGCAAATCTTGAAATTGATATGATCCAAGTGAAAAAATCATCATCATGATTGTAATAAAGCTGAGGTATTGGACAACAAATTAAACCTATGAACAAAAAAAAAACTGGATAGTGTGCAAAATTTCTCAATGATGAAGTTCAGAATAACTTTGAATTGGAGAATTTTCGAATGGTTAAGGTTCAAGAAGAAGTAATACATTTGTGGACTCAACGGAACGAAACAGCATTCAATATTCGCATTAAAGATATGATGGAGTATATGACGGATTTTGAGAGGAAACTGAAATATAGTGATGATAAGTACGGTTGGATGTTCGGACAATGCTGTTTCAACTCACAAAGCGAGGTAAATGTCATTGATGATGCCAGCAAGGTCTGGAAATAATGCCAATAACTACTAATAAAACTATGTAAGTCCTCAATGAAATGTTTACATTATCCTAAACTCAAAGGTTAGGTAATGAATTGCGAATATCGTGTCAGTCGGAGGTAACGTCGAAATTGTCGGAATCAGTAGAAGAATATGTTTCAAGGCGTGAAATGATACCAGACACCTATCTCGAAGTAAATGATCTTGATGTGTTACAGATTGGTAGGATATAAATCAGTGTCCGATCAGATCTTGAAACGAAGTCATCGTCAAGAATAAGAACATTATAGGAAAGACAAGTGTAAATCAGAGTTGCAAGTCGTCAAAGGTTGTAGAGTCAAGAGGAGATATTGAAGAAAATGTGGTAGACCTAGTATGAGACGAAGTGTTCGTTTGTATGAAACTGGATACAAATTTTAATTACTTGTAGCATTCAATCGATCCATGATTGAAAAATGGGACCTCTCTGCTAACTAATACGGATTGTGAGTGACAGCAAAATAAATAACATGCATGTTAAAGAGATATCTAGAGTCGTCTGGAGGTGTTCATATGTATATATCAATGACTGAATACCGTTCATAAGGTTGGGTTGGGTTTTTATGGGTGTGAATAAAATGTTAAAGTGATGTAGAATTATGTCAAATTAAAAACAATATGAATTACCTGTAACATTTAAACCATCTATGTTTGAAAATGTGTCCTCTCTGCTAACTAATATGGGATGAGAGTGACAACGAAATGAATAACATATGTGTTAAACTGATATTTAGAGTTGTTTGGTGGGCTTCATATGTATATAACAATGACTGAATACCATATATAAAGTTAGGTAAGGTTAGGTTAGGTTAGGTTTTGATGAGTGTGAATAACATGTAAAATCAAGAATCAAATAAATAAAAGGCATAACAATCAAAACAACCGACATAATTTGCATATGAAAATGGATGAAATTTGCTCGATCAAAATTGTAAGTGTGAATCAAAACTGCATAAGATAGATCAAAATGTAGAACAGAGTGGAGAGGATGGATATAAATATATCATAAATCGATGAAAAAATAACATATGTATGCAGTAAAAAATCTCGAACGACGACATATAATTCATGGTTAAGTTGGTTAGGTTAGGTTAGGTTGGGATGATTAGTTCTTTTCACATAACACGACGGGAAGCTGGTCTACATTAAATATCTTGTAACAAAATCGAGGGACTTTGTTCTAATGGAAAAATCATAGATCAGAGTTAATATGCTACAGATGTTAACCGACGCTGTATACAAATGTTTGTATGTGCCTACACAGTGAGGCTAACAACCCTGTAAATGCGTACAGAAGTGTTCATGTGTGTGCATGGTGTGTGATATTGAAAAAAACTTAAAAGTATATCTATGTGGAGTGATTTGATATGTCCATCGCACAAAATAACGACTAAATATCGTACAAAACCATCAAACTTGAATGAAAATAAATAATTATTGGTTGAAATGGATAGGATGACTAAATATTTGAACCTAACATCGCATGAAAACTGTTCCACATTAAAAGAAGTGTAACAAATTGAAGTGAATTTGTCCTTTTGGATCCTACCTGTTGAGTCTCATCCAAACATGTAACAGAGATATCGATGAAATTCTTAAATCTAAACATCTGCAAAAGAGTATTTGCTGGATTAAATAGGAGAAATGTATTCAAATTGCTTCTGATGTGATAAATATACAGCCCAAATGGAGAGTTTCATACATATCAATATCATACATAAGCATCAAACTTGATTAAAAATACATAACTATTGGTTAGGATGACTGCATAACTATTGGTTAGGATGATAACTATTGGTTAGGAAAAAAAAATACATAACTATTGGTTAGGATGACTAGGTTAGGTTGCATATGTATCAATGTATTTGGCAGAGAATGGTAACTCATTTTGCATTTATTGATATTTGATTTATGTTGTCGTACATTGATATATATATTTCGCTAATTATGTACCTCAGACATAGATTATATCCTAGATCTTGTTGACTACGGACCTTATATTACAGATCTGTAGTTAATATGTTGGAGTGAATTTATTCAATATTCGTTATAATAGACGAAAATGGTAGGAGCAAGACATCCAACACTACAAAAAATCTTATTCTAACAGTAAAAACCATACATAAACTTGCTAACGCTTTAACATCCATAGCAATCACGGACCTATGCGGTAAAGCTTACATAAACGTTTTAAACTCTACAGTCTACTAACGAGCGATGACCTAACATTACTCGAAACTGGTCGATATTACTGAACTTGTAACAAGAGAAGTGAAAATATATATA
>SDVV010040785.1:0-10504 GCA_016164225.1 Gammarus roeselii | reverse complement strand
TATATTTCGCCTCTCCATTGTATTAACTGTTCTTACTGCTGTCTTAGACAAGGATATTCAAATCTTAACAAAGTTATTGTTGTCTACTATAAAATCTTTTGGTGGCGATTCGTTCGGTAGTATATTCGGCATCATTCTGCTTCACTGTTATTTTAAGATGCAAAAACTTGTCAAGAAATCTGTGTTCGAACAACATCGAACATATCCAAATTTTTCCTGTGTAGAAACAAACCAAAACTCTGACGCAAAAAAAAATCTTCCGTAGCACGAATACGCAGAAAAATAGAACTATAAAATTAAGAATTCTCAACAGTTTCCTGTCATCAGCTGAGACGATGAGAAATATTTCCTGCTCCGCATGCTGCGGTGTGATCTACATAGTTCTTGGAATCTTCTTTCTTACAGTCGGACTATCTCTTGATGACATAACTGCCCGTCTTGCACGCTTGTACCTTTTCAACGATGGAGAGGATACCGGAGGAAAATCCAAGAGGAGTGTCCCAGACTTCTCGGAATATCTGATTGGAGCCTAAGGAACGATATTGCTTCACCACTTCACCCTACCAACGAATGTTGACGTTGATTTCTCGAACGGAAATGTTCTGAAAAATGTTGTGAATGAAAGTGATGATCGTCCAGATGATTCCTTCGTGGGTGAGAATAATTTAATATTCAGTCAAATACCTCCCCTTGAAATGACTTTTAGTATTTGTTAAGATGCTGTAATAATATAGAAGAAATCTGATTTTTCTTCGAAATACCGAAATGTGGATATTTTCAAATGGGCCGTCCAGAAGCATATGTTGTAGTTCAGCGACGATTTCTTCAAGATGCTGACCAATGATAGCGATTTTTAGGGAATGATAGAAGTTCTAAAGAGAAATTTACGACAAACGCTAAACTAATCTAATGGCAAAGCCTTCGGCACCACATCTCTGACAGAGAGTTCTAAAATGGTAGCAAGCTTTTTGAACTTCGCCAAATCAGAACTGAAAATTGATTCGAAAAATCTTTAGAACGTGGAATAAATTCTAGACTTCATATTGAACGGCAATTCATTGTTCATTGATTACAATGGCAACGTTAAACAATCTAATTAAACTTTTGTGCTGTAACCAATGGCATTCTATACATCTATTTCCAGCCTCGCGATCGCTCCTGCGAGGTACGCTCTACCTGGATATCCTGGACTACACTTTGTCTAGAATGAGAGTGAATCCGTCGGCCCAAACTATGGTACTGTAGCGTACAAGAGTTTGTTCTTTTGGTGGGATCTCCTTCGAGAAAACCACTACGCAGAGACGTAAAGAACGGAGAAATTTCTTGAGAGGTATGACTTTTTTCTATCAAACTCTTTCTGGACCGATTCTTAAGAGTCAGAGTTGACTTATCATCGTTAAGAGGGACATGTGTAGCATGTGAAATCAGAGGGTTACACAAATTCTGAAAATGATGACTATTGGAGCGCTATAATGGCTTAGGTCTGGAATATTGTCCTATACGAAGGTGAACAATCTAAACAAGAAAATATCGAAAAACGATAAACAGTTAATTCAAGATATGATAGGGAAAATATTTCAGATGTATACGTAACCGAAAATAATGTAATTCTAACCTTTTAGAAGCTACACATGTAAGACAACTCAAGACAAATTGCCGCAATGAACAACAAACCGGCCTCATCCTACTCTGCAAATTCTCCTTCTGGAGAGTCCCTGAACAGAACTCTCAAATTGAACGTCAGGAACATGACAGGTTGTCCAGAAATGCGTAGTCAAGACCTGACCGTCAGAAACATGACAGGGAATCAATAGATAAAGAGCTAAGATCGGAACGTCGGAGACATGACCGGATGTCCAGAGATGAGGAAGACCCAAGACCCTTCCAGAACCAGCATCACTTTCGCCTCTCCCTTCCCCGACCCTACTCGGATACTGCTGTTGCCCGCCATCAACCTGCCCGTCAATGGAACAATCTCACTGCAAATCAACATTCGAATACCCTTGGACGACAACTACGGCTCACTGTAAGGACGCGCCTTGCCTCTTTTACGGCTGGAACTGACGGTGCTTCGCTTGCCTTACCAAGTCAACTCCCTGTTAGAGAAGGTTCTAGCCGTGAGAGCAGGGCTGATGATCCTCCTGCCCAGTGTTGGCATTATGTTCATCTTGATAGGGGTCGGTGTCATACGGTTCGGGACGGTGCAGGAACCGTGATTTAGAATAAAATGAAAGAGTTGAATAGATGTCATAAATTTATTAGTTTGTTATTCGTTATTTTTTTCAGAAATTTCATGAATTGCTATCATGCCTGTTAGATATTGGTGTCAAACTGTTTGAGACGGCGGGGGTACGTAATTATATGTTGTAAGCCCGGCGAGTTCAGTATATAAAGTCACAAACATATGAATTTCATGTTTGCCAGTGATATTTTTCCTTAATGTAATTGTCTATTACTACCGCTCAAATTGGGCTATTTCGGTGTCATTAATTAAATATTATTCTCATTACCCTCCATTTATAACCCTACCTCATAACCCTACCTCATAACCCTACCTCATAACCCTACCTCATAATCCCTACCTCATAACCCTACCTCATAACCCTACCTCATAACCCACCTCATAACCCTACCTCAATTATTGCTAGTAAAAATTTTCAATCTGATTGTTATATCTTACGATATTGCAGGCAGAGAATGGATTACGTAAACAAGGGTTAATTTACAAGTGATACATTTATTTTCATAAGATATTCGAGTATAGGAATAAGTAGGAGAACGAGTATGTGGTGGGTATACGAGAGTATAAATTTCACAGGAGAGGTCTGCAGGAGCGTGTGCAATATCTTGACCGGTCGGGGTCGCGCTTTGACTAATTCTGACTGCACTTCTAGGTCCCTCTCCTTTCACTTCTGACACTTACCTCACAACACCTACACATCACGCAAACACATGTTTACGCTCGACATTACGTCTCGTCCGCCTGTATGCACGGCTTGGGACGAGCTCGTGTCATTGGAGTTGGTATGGTCAGTCCCAAGCATCTTTTTACCGTTGTCGCTTACGACAGCAAGGCATCCGCTGATTTAAGATTAGGTTGTTTACCGCTGGTCTGTTCTCCTATCACAAATTACATTGTCGGATCATAATAACCGAGTAAAACAACCTCATTGTCTGCACATGCATGAACTAAGAAGAACTTATCGCTGACGACCATGACTTAACGGAAGCCTCTTCCGTTACACATGGAAACACGTATAACGGACTTTCACCATGCATCACACCTCCTACTATCACCCGCCTTCTATCATCACACGATTCTTACCATGAAACGCCTCTCGCCACCACACACCTCTCGTCATTACATGCCTTTAACCATCTTAGGTAAGACATACAATATTTATTTACCTGAAGGACAATCATTAAAGCGCACTTGTACCACAATGTTTTTCTTTAAAACTGCATCAAATGGACGGATTATCAAATCATTCGAACTTCCGAACCAATAGATTCGCAGCTCTATACGATGCAGCAGATAACTGCATCTAAACAGAGAACTCATTTGAAAGCGGCCTCAGAAGTTAAAATATTACTGAAAGCAGCTTGATTGCCGCTGACAGAAGCTCCCCAACCGTGACACCATCAACGAATATGTGCGAGCAGTCGTTTTGTCCAAAATGGATGAGACAAGGAGCATGTCAACAAATTAGGATGTTGATATACTCTGTGTTACTGAGTCTGGGCTGGTACCTACCTAGTCTGGAAACCAGCTTTATTCAGATCTATGGATAAAGAGTGTTCAGAAAAGACTTCGGATAATGAGGACCAGAAATTATATATTATTAAAAAATAAGTCTGCAACAAGAAGAATGAATACGTTTTTTGATGGAGAAGAGGTCGACGATGTTTGGACTATCGTCCACGTCAAAAAAACTAAATCCGGGACAGACAACTACAATCTGTAATCCAAACACCAGCACATCCGAAGAAGAATATTCAAATCCTAGGAGATTTCGATGACAATTGGTGGAAACCAAATATGTTTGGCCCAATAATAAATTTTCAACTGTTGCGCCAACTTGAATGTATTCATTTACGCCACATAACAAAACAATTCAATGTGTAACCTTGTAACCAATTCGATACAATTGTACCTTTGATTTAATACGAATACAAAATGTAAGGTATACTTTAAAAAATACCAGAATACCACGAGGCATCCCGTAAATGAATAAGCTTTATTGATTAATATTTTATCACTCGCCTCCATCCACCACACGCATCTCGCTATCACACGTTGGTCACCGTCACACGTCTCAAGCTGCCAAACGACTCTCACCATCACACACCTCTCACCATCACACGCTTCTCACCATCACACGCCTCTCGCCACTACTCGTCTAGCACCATCCCACGACTCTCGCTAATATTCACCTCTCGCTACCACTCGTCTCTCACCACTACATGCCTTTCTCAATCATACGCTCCTCATTATCACACACCTTTCACCACTACTCACTTCTCGCCGCCACTCGTCTCTCGCCTCTCGCCTCCACACATCACTCGTCACCAGTTCATCACGATCATCAAAGCTAATCTTGTTTTAATAAGTGTCGAGTGGTATCCAAACAACGCCTCACCACTTGCCCACAACCTCCCACGACTCGCCTCTTGTGTAAAACCTTCTAGATCAAATCGTTTGTCCATGTCCCATTAACAGGGGTCATGGAATATCTCATCCCGCTCGTCCATAACCTTCCAGCGCCTCAATTTTTGTCCGTCCGTTGTTTCAAAGCTTCTACCTCCCGTCCATGACCTCCCACATCTTTTATTCCGCCCATAACCACCCAGCACCTCATCACTCATGCATACCCTCCCTTCGCATCACCTCTTGTCCACGACCTTCTAGTTTTTCCCTCTCGTCCATACTCTTCCAGTGACTCACCTCTCTTCCATAACCCCTTAGGGCCTCACTTCCCATTCAAAACCTTCCTTTGCCTTCCCTCTCTTTCATGACTCACTTGTGCATCACTTCTCGTTCATAACCTCTCAGTGTCTCTCCTCTCTTTCATAACCCTTTAAAGCTTCACTTCTCGTTCATAACCTCACAGTGCTCCACCTCTCTTCCATAACCGCTTCGTGCCCTCACTTCTCTTTCATAACCTCCCAGCGAGGAAATTATAGTGTAAATAACGCATCAGAGAGGAGGATCGAAAATGCCAGAGCGTATCCTTGGTCCTGCGGTGCTAGCGCCAGAGGGGAGCTGCCGAAGGACGCATGCCGAGCACTGGAGACCAGGACCGGTATCCACAGTGCAACCTCGTATTTCTTCAACCATGTAAGTAAGAACAGTATAAATACAAGGTAGAAAAGATTTGTATTGCAACATATATTGACGCAGATTGATGATCACTCACCTTGTTCAAAATAAGGGAAGCAATAATTATGCGAACTGCGATGTTGTGCTTTACAAATTCTATATATCGATTTGTTTAACAAACGGCATAGACCGAAAACTTATTGAACGGTTGAGGTTAACTCGGTCATTAAAGCTCATTTTATACCTCATTGAATGCATGTACTGTTTATACGAGTTGCCCTGTTCCTCTGCGTATATTGGTCACGTTTATGCATACCTACTCAGTTTGTATTACTGAACATTACAGTGCGTACGTATGCCAATATCGAAGGCACAGGTTTGTATAGTACTTCACCGTGAGATCCAGAACGTAATAAACAAAGTGGCTGAAGCGCTCACAGTGCGCGAGACAAAAGGAGGACGCAAGCCGCAGCGAGGGGTAGCCTCTGCTGCATTGTGCTTTGTCGGACCCCATGAGGGGAGCACAAGGACGTGTGTGAGGGGAAAGAGGGGAATTATTATCCGCGGAATAACCGCAGAAGGGATAAGAGAGGGGAGATAAGAGTTCCTGATAAATGGAGACATGGAAATGAGGGGAGAGCGAAGCGAGGGGGTCTGGGGCTGGCGCCGAGAGAATGCGGTTTCGGCCGGGAATGTCAGCTCTGTCCCTCTTGCGCTCCAAGCACCCGAAATGAGAAGAGCCCTCGTCTGCCGGGCTGTTTTCTTGGCCGGAGAAAACAATTGGACATATCGAGGGAAGCACTCAAGACCTTTACGAGGGGAAATGGAGCGCAGAGGCATGCGTTGGCTGTTTGAACATAGCACAGTATACGAGAAATAATGGAAATGTATTCTCAACCGAAAATGAAAACATAACTCCTATTGATTCATCAACCGTAAACAAACATAAGAAAAACTTTCCATGGAGCAAAAAACAATTATAAAAAAAGTTTGGGGAGTAGAAGTTACGCTTAGATATGGCAGTAGAAATGTATCTGATAAAAAGTAGATAATTAAAATACATTAAAGCAGTATAAAAATGTCGGAATGCCATAATGAGTAATTATTCAAAGAATAAGTGTATTAGACACTTGAAGTCCAACCGTTGTTTACACGTGTAATGGACGAACAAACGGATGAAGTACGGGAACATCCCGGTCCCATTAACAGTCTCGAAGGTCTGATTGCACACCTTAAGGCTGTTTATTAACCACCTATGAGTGCTCGTCGGTTGATTGAAATGTGTCGAATGGCAAATCATATTTAGGGCCTTGTTTTTAATGAATAAAATCGTGGAATTCACGATAATTCTCCATCAAAGAAACAACACTTGGAGAAATTTTTGAAATAGAGCGTACAATATCTGTGTACTATTTCCTATTCAAACAAACTTTTTTGATATTCGTGTTTTTTGTATATTACACCGACAAGCAAATATAAATTTGTACTGAGCTTCAGCGTTTAAATACGAGGCTAAATTAATGAATTAACTTAGAAATTCTATGAGAATTTGAAATGAATTTTCAAGTGGTAATAAACCTTGCTCAAAAATTTAAACCCAACGAGCCTTGCTCAAGTGATGAGCTTCGTGTGAAGGGATCAATTCCATGAACCAGGCTTAAAAATTTACCTTCGCGCTGAGCCTTGTTTGAACGTATTATTAAATATACTAGGCCTTGTTTGAAGGGATTATTAATACACTTGGCCATGTTTGAAGAGATCATTGGATACACTGAGCCTTGTTTGAAGGGGTTATTAGATACACTGGGCCTTGTTTGAATGGGTTATTAGATACACTGGGCCTTGTTTGAAGTTTTTTTTTAGGTACACTGGGCCTTGTTTGACGGGGTTATTACATACACTGGGCCTTGTTTGAATGGATCATTGGATACACTGAGCCTTGTTTGAAGGGTATATTAGATACACTGGGCCTTGTTTGAAGGGGTTATTAGATACACTGGGCTTTATGTGCAAGGGTTATTAAGTACACTGAGCCTTGTTTGAAGGGATTATTAAATACACTGGGCCTTGTTTGAAGGGATTAATATAACACTTGGCCTTGTTTGAAAGGGTTATTAGATACACTGGGCCTTGTTTGAAGGGATCATTGGATACACTGGGCCTTGTTTGAAGGAGTTATTATATACACTGGGCCTTGTTTGAAGGAGTTCTTAGATATCCTGGGCCTTGTTTGAAGGGTTATTGGATACACTGAGCCTTGTTTGAAGGGGTTATTAGATACACTGGGCCTTGTTTGAACTGATCATTGTATACACTGGGCCTTGTTTGAAGGGGTTATTAGATACACTGGGCCTTGTTTGAACTGATCATTGTATACACTGGGCCTTGTTTGAAGGGATCATTGGATACACAGGGCCTTGTTTGAAGGGGTTATTAGATGCACTGGGTCTTGTTTGAAGGGGGTTATTAGATACACTGGGCCTTGTTTGAAGGGGTGATTAGATACACTAGGCCTTGTTTGAAGGGATTATTAATACACTGAGTCTTGTTTGAAGGGATTATTAGATACACTGGGCCTTGTTTGAAGGGATTATTAATACACTGGGCCTTGTTTGAAGGGATCATTGGATACACTGAGCCTTGTTTGAAGGGGTTATTCGATACACTGGGCCTTGTTTGAAGGGGTTATTAGATACACTGGGCCTTGTTTGAAGGGATCATTGGATACACTGAGCCTTGTTTGAAGGGGTTATTAGATACACTGGGCCTTGTTTGAAGGGGTTATAAGATACAATGAGCCTTGTTTGAAGGGATCATTGGATACACCGGGCCTTGTTTGAAGAGATTATTAGATACACTGAGCCTTGTTTGAAGGGTTATTAGATACACTGAGCCTTGTTTGAAAGGGTTATTAGATACACTGGGCCTTGTTTGAAGGGATCATTGGATACACTGGGCTTTGTTTGAAGGAGTTATTAGATACACTGGGCCTTGTTTGAAGGGGTTATTAGATACACTAAGCCTTGTTTGAAGGGATCATTGGATACACTGAGCCTTGTTTGAAGGGGTTCTTAGATACCCTGGGCCTTGTTTGAAGGGGTTATTAGATACACTGGGCCTTGTTTCAAGTGGTTATTAGATACACTGGGCCTTGTTTGAAGGGATCATTGGATACACTGGGCCTTGTTTGAAGGGGTTATTAGATACACTAAGTCTTGGTTGAAGGGATTATTAAATACACTAGGCCTTGTTTGAAGGGATCATTGGATACACAGGGCCTTGTTTGAAGGGGTTAGTAGATACACTGGGCCTTGTTTGAAGGGGGTTATTAGATACACTGGGCCTTGTTTGAAGGGGTGATTAGATACACTAGGCCTTGTTTGAAAAGATAATTAATACACTGATTCTTGTTTGAAGGGATTATTAGATACACTGGGCCTTGTTTGAAGGGATTATTAATACACTGGGCCTTGTTTGAAGGTGTTATTAGATACACTGGGCCTTGTTTGAAGGGATTATTAGGTACACTGGGCCTTGTTTGAAGGTATTATTATTACACAGGGCTTTGTTTGATGGGATTATTAGAAACACTGAGCCTTGCTCGAAGGATTACTCACACGCGGAACATTTCCTCTGTGATTACCTACCTATTGATCTTTGCTAAAGGAATTACCCTCCTACAGAGTTTTGTTCAAAAGATCACCCACTCACCGAGCCTCACTCATGAGATTACCAACCCACCGAGCCTCATATTCATGAGATTACCAACCCACCGAGCCTCATATTCATGAGATTACCAACCCACCGAGCCTCATATTCATGAGATTCCTCAGACACTGACTCTCGTATTCATGAAATTACCCACCCACTGAGCTGTGGGTGATAATATAAACAAAGATAGCGGGTCGGAGAGATCACAAACGACGTGACGGACCCTTCCACGCAATGCTGTTGATGGAATAATGATAACTGATGCAGTAATAAGATTGTGGTGGTGATGCGGGCGATGGTGATGAACCACTCTTTATGGCTCTGTTGCCACCCAGTTATTGGTGTCGCCATTGTTGTTACGACATGTTGATGAATAATTGATGATCGATGATAATCTGCGTGGGGGAGTTTTTATATGGAGCCCAGTCTGTTGATGGCTGGGGATACATGAGGTTACCCTGAGTTATGACCTCAAAGAAATTGCAATTTTTGAAAAATAAATAAGAAAAGATATTTGGAATGGTCATCAATATTTTTCTGATTTCTAAAGCAATACTGGAGTCCTCTTTGACCAAAAAATGGTATGGTATTGAAATATCAGCCCGTAAATTATATTTCATCTCGCCGATGATTGAGCATGAAGGTCCCATGGTCGCAGAACAAAATAGATGTTCATGTTTTTGAGTTGCCCCGAGCTGGTGGTCTCGCGGAAGTTGCCCAGTGCACATAAATCGCCATATTTTCATCCATGTTTCGGCCATGCTTGAAACTGTGTTAACTGCATCATTGTTTTGATAGGAATACCATTGAAGAGTAAATTAAGTTAAGACACTATCAACCTCTTCCTAGATCTCGACCAAAAAAAATCAAGGGTTCGACTCTCGGTGAGCTCGGAGATTGTTATCTTCCTGTTCGCGTGACAAGCTAATTTTGTTTTTCTGCCAATTAAATTTCCTCATATGATGTAATTTTGGATTAATCTGAACAATGTTTCCTGGCAATTCAGTCGGGGAAAATTAAAAATTATGGTAACGTTAAAAGCGCACTCACTAAACCAGCTCAATTCTCCTATTATAACATCACACACATTATGTGGAACATCAGACACATTGTGCGCAGCATCACACACACTGTGTGGAACTTCAGACACATTGTGCGCAGCATCACACACACTGTATGGAACATCAGACACATTGTGCGCAGAATCACACACACTGTGTGAAACATCACACACATTGTGCGCAACATCACACACATTGTGTGGAACATCAGACACATTGTGCGCAACATCACACAAATTGTGTGGAACATCAGACACGTTGTGCGCAACATCACACAAATTGTGTGGAACATCAGACACATTGTGCGCAACATCACACACATTGTGTGGAACATCAGACACATTGTGCGCAACATCACACACATTGTGTGTAACATCAGACACATTGTGCGCAACATCACACACATTGTGTG
>SDVV010040784.1:0-10504 GCA_016164225.1 Gammarus roeselii | reverse complement strand
ATACATCTTACAGTCCACACAGGTGATACATCTTACAGTCCACACAGGTAATACATCTTACAGTCCACACAGGTAATAGATCTTACAATCCACACAGGTAATACATCTTACAGTCCACACAGGTAATACATCTTACAGTCCACACAGGGAATAAATCTTACAGTCCACACAGGTGATACATCTCACAGTCCACACCGGTATCGCATCTGCATTCCACACAGGTAATACAGCTTACAGTCCACAGAGGTAATACATCTTACAGTCCACACAGGTAATACATCTTACAGTCTACACAGGCAATACATCTTACAGTCCACACAGGTAATACATCTTACAGTCCACACAAGTAATACATCTTACAGTCCACATAAGTGATACATCTTACAGTCCACACAGGTAATACATCTTACAGTCCACAGAGGTATTGCATCTGCATTCCACACAGGTATCGCATCTGCATTCCACACAGGTATGTACCCGGCAGGCCAGTTAGCAACACGTGATGTACCATGTAATTCATACAGGCACTGCAGTTTGCACTCCGCACAATCAACTGCACCGTTCACTTTGCACTGCACACAGATAGGCACAGGATCCTCCACGGCGCGTTTCATGGTTGCGCGTCCTAAGCGACAGAGCGAGGATAGGGTACCACGCCGCCCCCCAATCCTTAAAAAAATAAGGTAACATTTAATGGATGATCTTTCCGTTTAGTCTGAGCGCCCCCTTACAAACTTCTGGATGAGCCACTGCGTGTACCCTACCTTGTACGATCCTTATGTATGCCCTGCACACTGCAGCACAGCCCCTGCAAAGCAACACAGCCCCTGGAATGCAGAACCCCTTATGCGACCCAATCTGCTCACACAGTAAACACTGCATCACACACTGCATCAGCACACAGGAGGCTCGGCCCTCTTCCTCGCTTAGCGGTTCAGGTGGCAGAGCAAACCGGTGTTGGAGAGAGTGCTCGAGTGGGGCTCGATTCCTTGTATGGAGGAACACGGACCTCCTATAGGACAGACCTAGGCTGCATTGCCGTCTGTAGGGCCTCACGATAAGGGAAGGTGGTTTTCATTAGAAATCAAAATTAATGTTGAGCGTTGGTAAATTTATTTGCGTCTGTACTCGTCATTTTGTAAAATATTTGTAGATTTCAATATCGAAAGGTTTTTATGAAAAAATTGTGTTAAATTACACGAGATATAACAAGAAATATAACAACCTGTGCAATTAAAAAAGTATCCCGATGATCGACTAGCCTTGCTTACAATTATTGACATTGTCGATCATTATCGGCAGTTTCATCAATAAACGTCGGCAGTTTATTAAATTTGATCAAAAAGTTTACTAATGTAAACTTCATCAAAGTTGGCTCCAAACAGACACAAGTGTCGATATACGTCAGCCGTGTACCAACATACGTCAGAAGCGTATGAATATATACGACAGTAGTTTATCAATATTACTACTATTAAGTGTGTATAACTCAGATAGGCGGTGCAATGGAATGAGGCCGTCTCGACTTGAAAGGCCGTCTACCTCAATTACACGCCTCCGTATCCCACCCCTTACAGCATCTTTATTATCTGTTTGCTACATGTTAACTACACACCCAGTGCAAGCACCCTCCGTTTGCGGGCAAAGCAAGCACATAAACTATACAGGGTTTGTCGGCCCACGACTGAAACTTGGAAGAAAAAACCACCATGGCATTGTAGCACAATTATCTCAACAAATAGGGATGCATGTCAATATCATGATGTGAAAATGAACATGGCATCGTTCCACATTACCTCAATAGGTAGCAACATGTTGGTATGTCCGGGCATATGAGGCAACGTCTCCATCAGTTTCGATGATTTATGACGTTGGCTGTATGTGCTCAAATGGAATAATTGGCATTTCAATGTGACACTTCCCCTCCCACATCAACGAAGGAATGGGCAGACGGGAGGCGCATATGTGGCACCACACCAGCGAAGGAATGGACAGACGGGAGGCGCATATGTGGCACCACACCAACGAAGGAATGGGCAGACGGGAGGCGCATATGAGGCACCACGCCTACGAAAGAATGGGCAGACGGGAGGCGCATATGTGGCACCACACCAACAAAATAATGGACAGACGGGAGGCGCATATGTAGCACCACACCAACAAAATAATGGACAGGCGGGAGGCGCATATGTGGCACCACACCAACAAAAGAATGGACAAACGGGAGGCGCATATGTGGCAACACTTCTATAATGTTCAGTTTGAATACATCAGTGTGAAATAATCATAAAATTGTTTGTGGAGGACGTGATAACACGATATATATTTTAAATAACAACACAACAGTGACCTGACCGAATGGTGATTCGTAATAAATAACCAATTAAATTTATTGTTACATTGTAGATATTATGCTTAAACGTATCATGAATATCCAACATTTCCTTTTCGAGTCGGCTAGCACTTTGTATTCATTTATGCGAAGTAAAATGATAAAACATGTTCGTATGAAAGTATTATACATTCATGCAAAGTAAAATGATAAAACATGTACCTACGTATGAAAGTATTTCTCCAACACTAACACTGATGATGAGTTTATATCACTAAACGAAAGCTAGTAGAAATCATGTAAGGGTTGCCTTTAAATCGTTATTCGGACATCAAAATAAAATGTATAAGGTTTAATGTGGCAAGATAAGTGTCCATTGTATACCCTTTTTTTACGGCGAAACATTCGTCGCTGTTCTATTCCGCTCGTTTCCTTTCTAATATTGTAAGTTACTTGGCTCAATGACAGACTCAATATTATTTCGTATTTTTTATTGATATTTGGTCAAAGCACCGGTTAGGTCAAAGCACCGGTTAGGTCAAAGCACCGGTTTGGTCAGAGCACCGGTTAGGTCAGAGCACCGGTTAGGTCAAGGCACCGGTTAGGCCAAGGCACCGTTTAGGTCAAAGCACCGGTTGGGTCAAAGTACAGGTCCGAGGTTGTGTACAGCTTTATCGAGCGTCCCTCCCGCCTTCCATAGAACGAGATTCAGATCAGTTGAACAATTACTAACGGACTACACATTTACGAAGTTATCGAAGCTCTGTGTGATACGCAGCATTCCATCAGCTGTGATGGCTTCAGTTACCACTTTCCAACAGACACAATTTTTTTTCTTAAACATCTTTGGATGGTACAAGTAGCCGCATATTTGCTTCGAGACAGCTCACACCACAATCCGAACTGTCGAGGGATAAAGGGATTCCTTCAGTCTTACAAATAAAGGGTTGAACCCCCAGCATGTACAGTAGCGAAAGATAATTCCGTATGGTTAGTCTAAAATAGAAAAAGCGAACTCGACTTTTCTCACGTGGAATTTAACTTCGTATAGAAAATTCTTACTGTATTATATCTGGACGAAGTTTTTTAATGAAACATGGCAATTAAGGTTCCGATGAGTTCAAATATTGAGCGGAAAATAATAATTGAAGACTTTTACATATTTTCAATCATAAAAGAACTTTCTTTTGAACTGTTCTTCAAAGCCTCCTACATATTTCATGGGTAAAATGTAATCCAGAAGCAAACTGGTGGTATACGCAGAAAATAAATTGAATAGCCCCTGACCTGGGTTCGACTCCCCAAATTATCTGGATCTTTTTGTGCTGTCACTCCAAGAACACATGGCCCGACGAGCGTCATAGGTTCGCTACCCGGTGAGAAGAGCTGAGGCAGCTCTGACATATTTGTGGCATCGGAGAAGGTGTATAGGGGTGAGGAATGAAGGTGAATGGGGGGGCTGGGATTGCCCGTATTGGGGGTTAGAGCAGGCGATAGTTGGGGGACAAGGACAAGCCTGCAGCATGTGGAAGCGAGTTGCAGTAGTGAGAGCAAGAGTTATTAGGATGATAGATGAGGTGTTGTACCTTGCAGGGAGGAAGGCACCATGCAGGGAGAGGGGCACCATGCAGAGGGGGCACCATGCAGAGGGAGCACCATTTAGTGGGGGGGCACCATGCAGAGGGGGCACCATGCAGAGGGGGCACCATGCAGTGGGGGTCACCATGCAGAGATGGCGGCCCCATACAGAGATGAGGGCACCATGCAGAGATGACAACACCATGAAGAGATGGGGGCAACATGCATAGTGGGGGGTACTATGCAAAGACGGGGTGTCATACAGAGAGGGACGTCATACAGCGACGGCGAGTCACCATACAGAGAGGGAGCACCAACACAGAAAGGGGGAAGCACACGGAGAGGGGGCACCATACTGCTAGGTGGAAAAGTGCAAACAGAACTTGAGTATCAGCAGATCCAGGACATGTAGTTACAAATTTGTTGATAGGTCAGTAATGCAGCAAATGAAATTCAATGTCGACAAATGTAAAGTTATGCAAAAAGATCCGCACAGCCCCTAGCATGAATACTCGGTGAACGGCACGCAACGGATTCCCGTCATCGAAGAGAGAGATCGGGGGTCATCAGTAGTAACGATTTTGAAAGTAGCAAGCAGTGTATCAATGATATCCCGTACTACCTGGTGAAACAGCAGATACAGTATGTATTCTGACCGATCCATCCGTTGGACCGCTTCTCGAGTATTCAGTCCGATCCTGGTTTCCATATCTTGGAAAAGACGTTATTAAATTTGAGAAGATTCACCGTAGAGCGACCACACTCATCCCATTGCTGCACAATAAATCTTATGAAAGCAGACTCCGTGAATTCAACCTTTATTCGCTCGATAAGCGTCGAGTCAGAGGTGACATGATCGAAGTGGGGATGATTATGGAGGGTAAGGAAAACATCGACTGAGCGAGCCCTCTCACTCTAGATTCAAACGGAGTGGCCAGGAATGATAGAAACAGAATCGTTGGTAAGCTTTTCCCATTCTGCACGCGTAACGTCTTCACGTATACATCGAGTTGTCGAGGAGTGGGACTAACTTCCATGGGAAGTTTTGAACAGCGAAACAATCGAAACGATCAAATCACGGCGCAACAAATTTGGCAATTAGCTTCCGGGTGTAGCACGTTTTAGAAACGGTGTCCAGCATATTAGGGGAAATCGGTGTCAGCATATTTGGTAAACATTGGTGTCTGGCGCTGACTCCAGTACGGTTGGAATAATGCCCAACGATGGCGCTTACACGAAAAAAGGGGTGTCAGGCATTGCTACCAACTCGTTGCAAATCGGTGACCAGCAATGACACCGGTCACCTTGATTTTACAAGGAATTAAGCCAAGACAATCTCACATGGACATCGTGGGTCGGTGGCTTTCTCTTCAGGTGCTGAGGTCATTACCTACAACAACCTTTCTCTTTCTTGAACCTTTACTGCAGATACTAAACAGATACATGGAGCTCTCGGCTATTAACAGCTATTAACAGATACATGATGCTCTCAGCTATAAACAGCTTGTAAATAACAGAAAGGGAAAAGAGTTGACACTACACAGAGAAGGGTGGCACCACACACAAAGATGGCCACCACACAGAGAAGGGTGGCACCACACACAAAGAAAGATGGCCACCACACAGAAAAGGGTGGCACCACACACAAAGAAAGATGGCCACCACAAAGAGATGAGGCATGGCATCACTCAAGTGTATCGGCACCATTCAGAAAAAGAGGAGGGGATCACAAATCGAAGGGGACAACATAAAGAGACGTCACCATAGAGAGCGAGGGACACTATAAAGAGAGGAGGCATCAGAGAAGGGCACCATAGAGAGCGAGGGACACTATACAGAGAGGAGGCATCAGAGAAGGGCACCATAGAGAGCGAGGGACACTATACAGAGAGGAGGCATCAGAGAAGGGCACCATAGAGAGAAGAGAATGAGACATCCGCTGTGGGGAAGGCCCGGAACTTGAAGACAGTCGATGATAAAGAAAGGGTAACGCTACTATCAGCTTTGATCCACGATATCAGCTGTAATTACACGAACAGCTGCACTTGAATGCACGTCCCATGACCACCGGAGTTAATGGAGCCCATAGTTAAAGCTGTGATTGCACAGCGCATCCCAACTGTTGTAAAAGTTAGCAGCTGTTATGTCGCACCTTGCAGTGCACTGTGCCATCTTCGCACTTGGTACCGCCGTCAATCGACCCTTTACCACCGCTATTCGACCCTTAGTCGCGGTCAACAGTACCTTTACCGCCACCAATCAACTCTTTACAACTTAAAGACTTTACCGCCACCAATTCATCACCGTCTACCGTCGTCATTCGACACTTTACCGCCACCATTCGACACTTAACTGCCATCAGTCGACACATTACCGCCACTAATCGATACTCAACTGCCGTCAATCGACCCTTTACCGTCACCAATAGACCCTTTACCGTCACCAATAGACTTTTTACTTTCACCAATAGACCCTTTATTGTCATCAATAGACCCTTTACTGTCACCAAAGATCTTTACCGTACCAATCGACCCTCTACCGCCACCAATAGACCCTTTACCGCCTCATATCCCAACAATGCAGCCGCTATACTGTCCCCGCTTCCGCCCCTCGACGGGAATAAAACATAAGTTCCGCCTGCGCGACACAACATGGGGTGTTGGAGAGAGGTGACAAGACGCGACCCAACACATACCGTTACAGCGCCACCTGGCCGCCGGGATATGCGGTAGGAGGAGTCATACCAGATGTGACGCTATATAAAGACTGTTCAAATGACTAAATCATTGGAAGATGCAAAATCAAATACTGGCAGATCTTTAGAGATGATAATTGCAATGCATTGCTACAGAAAACTTTAGTCTGATATCTACAGGGGAAACGGACGGATATACAGATCATTTCAATAGTGGAAGCGTTGAACATGTGTCATGACACGTAATAACAGCAACACCAACAACAACGCGAGGAACATTTACGCAAATAGTCCTCCATAAATAGCGTCCAGAAGTTGTAACGTCACAATGGCCAATAGCGAGCCATCTGTGAGAAAGATTCTATTCAAAATCGCTGTGTGCGAATAAAACAACGAGAGGGAAATACTACTATCCATTACATAGTGCCATGCATGCAGGTACCAATGGCATATCTAATACGGATGACATGTTTACCTCACGAAAATATAAAGACACATCTGATGAATGGAGAAATATGTACTAAAAAATTTGCACTGCTTTTCAATATATAATTAAATATAAATGAGAAATATTCATTAAAAATTGTCTGAATTACGACACCAAACAGTGATGAGGTCATAGTCTGGGCCCCAGCATGGGTGTAGTAAGCTGTTATGAGGTCATACTCTTGCCCCCCCCCCCCAATGAGAGCAGTTAAGGCTGCGATGAGGTCATACTTTTGCCCCCAGCATGAGCGTAGTTGGGTTGCGATGAGGTCATACTCTTGCCCCCAGCATGAGCGCAGTTAAGGCTGCGATGAGGTCATACTCTTGCCCTCAGCATGAGCGTAGTTAATGCTGCGATGAGGTCATACCCTTGCCCCCAGCATGAGCGCAGTTAAGGCTGTGTTGAGGTCATGTTCTTGCCCCAGCATTAGCGTAGTTAAGGCTGCGATGAGGTCATACTCATGCCCCCAGCATGAACGTAATTAGGCTGCCATGAGGTCATACTCTTGCCCCCAATTTGGACGTAGTTAAGGCTGCGATGTCACCAGGTAAGGGCTTACCTTAGCCGGTAGGATATTAGGACACGGTGACCCTAATGCCAGGTAATGGCCCATTGACGAGAAAGGGGGCGGTTGGGCGTGAATTTCAGCAGTGGGGCGGCAGAGGATCACATCAGCACTGGATCGTGTGCCAATAAAAAAAGGGTAATGCCACTAAACGGTACTATGTGAGTCATAAAATCTATCGAATAAAAAATTATCATATACTAAGGAATGATATCACTCCACACATTTATATGGAACTTTTTGCATGGGATTTGGCTTATGTATCTCAAGTGAAATAGATAAAACGATTAGCAGTGCACAGTTCCAGCCTATAAGAACTCCAGTAGCGTAGATAAGAACTAAAAGTCAGGGGTGGATACAAATGAAGCTATTGCTTCGCTTTACACACATGCACATGACTACACACATATATGACTACACACATACATGACTACACACATACATGACTAAACACATACATGACTACACACATACATGACTACACACACACATGACTACACACACACATGACTACACACATACATGACTACACACACACATGACTACACACATACATGACTACACACATACATGACTACACACATATATGACGACACACATATATGACGACACACATACATGACGACACACATACATGACGACACACATACATGACTACACACATACATGACTACACACATATATGACTACACACATACATGGCTACACACATACATGACTACACACATATATGACTACACATGAATACGCTTCTGACGACTCACGGCAAAAATATATTTCATGAGATAGATAGAAAAAAAAACTTTATTTGTTTGCTGTCTGATACCCTCTTATATGATGACTCGTACTACCGAGATCCTCTGATACCAATATAATATTGCACAAAAGATCAAACTATTTCACATGTGCGCCTCATGCTTGGGCTATGAATTTCCTTTAGATTTTATAAGGTCGAATACGCCCCCTAAATAATACGATTCAAGATATAATTGAAAATAATAATAATAGTCACAAAAAATACGATAGAACTTGAAATGACGGTCGGTACAAACAACTCGTGTCTTACATTTTAAACAACCAAATAAACAATAAAAATACTTTTTATATAAGCACTGTCCATTCGCTCCGGACCATATATGTAAACCAGAGGCCCTGACCCGCAGAAAGATAGCTTAGGTGAGCACTACAAGGAGCTATTTATTTATCTGTTCACGGAGCAGGGATTACACCTGCTTGCACTGCTACTATGTCTGTAAGGAAGCCGGAAGGAGAACTCCCACTCCTGAGGGTGGGCCAGTATGAAAACATTGCCTTGTGCGTGTGAGAGGACTGTGAGCCTTATTATTCTTCGTGTTCTGTGCAGTGAGATTTACGAGTGTTTCAATAAGAGCGTCTTTTGCTAGTATCAAGTGGACACTTGTAAGGGTCAGGTCTAAAGTGAAGATATTCTTGTTTCAACATCCGGCTCTTTAGTTCACAGACATCTTCAAGGCATGAGACAACAAGAGGAATCGATTGGATTGTTTGATCAACGACGCTGAAGCGGAAAAGCTTCGTTAATATAGAAGATTAGGCTCCTATAATCCGTGAAATAATCAAGAATGTGTGAAGGAGTTAGAGATAATGCAATAATCATTTAGTATGGAAAAAAATGTTGAGGACCCAAGTAAAATAAAACTGGCACGAAGATATTTTTATGCTATCAAGAATCAAAATAGCGTGCTTTTTTTTAAATGTACGCAGCATTCTGCAACAGGTGAACACTATGAAGTGAGGACTAGATTGAGCAGCAAGAGTTGACATCTGGGCTGACTAATACGGCTCCAATAAAGACCTCAAAGGTTCAACACGCTTCTTTAGAAGCAAGAAGAGGCTGGTATTTTAGATAGTGTTATTGCTCTTTGGACTGCGTTACTGAACCATTGATAAGGTTATTAGTCTGCTTAATTAGTATGAGCTGCGAGGAAGCCCTATCGAGGACCTGAGACAAGAGAAACTGTGCTGAACAGCTGAAACTGTACCTCGACACATGCAGGGACATAATCTTGATGACAGGATACGAGCATTCGACTGACCGTGCGAAGTGCACACTCCACATGCGCTGACAGGATACGAGCACTCCCCTGACCGCGCGAAGTGCACACTCCACATGCGCTGATAGGATACAAGCATTCCTCTGACCGCGCGAAGTGCACACTCCACATGCGCTGACAGGATACGAGCATTCCTCTGACCGCGCGAAGTGCACACTCCACATGCGCTGACAGGATACGAGCATTCCTCTGACCGCGCGAAGTGCACACTCCACATGTGCTGACAGGATACGAGCATTCCCCTGACCGCGTGCAGTGCACACTCCACATGCGCTGACAGGATACGATCACTCCCCTGACCGCGTGCAGTGCACACTCCACATGCGCTGACAAGATACGAGCATTCCCTTGACCGCGTGCAGTGCACACTCCACATGCGCTGACAGGATACGAGCACTCCCCTGACCGCGTGCAGTGCACACTCCACATGCGTTGACAGGATACAAGCATTCCTCTGACCGCGTGCAGTGCACACTCCACATGCGCTGACAGGGGATACGAGTATTCCCCTGACAGCGTGCAGTGCAAACTCCACATGCGCTGACAGGATACGAGCATTCCCCTGACCTGACCGCGTGCAGTGCACACTCCACATGCGCTGACAGGATACGATCACTCCCCTGACCGCGTGCAGTGCACACTCCACATGCGCTGACAGGATACGAGCACTCCCCTGACCGCGTGCAGTGCACACTCACTCCACATGCGCTGACAGGATACGAGCACTCCCCTGACCGCGTGCAGTGCACACTCC
>SDVV010040783.1:0-10504 GCA_016164225.1 Gammarus roeselii | reverse complement strand
GACCCTGGGCCCAATAAATATACTGTCTGACCCTGGGCCCACTAACTATACTATCTGACCATGGGTCCACTAACTATAATGTCTGGTCATGAGCCCACTAACTATACTGTCTGACCCTGGGCCCACTAACTATGCTGTCTGACCCTGGGCCCATTAACTATACTGTCAGACCCTGGGCCCAATAAATATACTGTCTGACCCTGGGCCCACTAACTATACTATCTGACCATGGGTCCACTAACTATAATGTCTGGTCATGAGCCCACTAACTATACTGTCTGACCCTGGGCCCACTAACTATACTTTCTGACCCTGGGCCCACTAACTATACTGTCTGACCCTGGTCCCACTAACTATACTATCTGACCATGGGTCCACTAACTATAATGTCTGGTCATGAGCCCACTAACTATACTGTCTGACCCTGGGCCCAGTAACAATCCTGTCTGAGCCTCAACTGTTCATTAGCTCCAAGCTACAGGATGGGTCTATTGTACCAATTGATGCCTATCCCAATAAGGTAGCAAACATTATTCGAACTCCGAAGTTCTTGCAATTGTTCGTAGAAGATGCATGCCTTTGTCCAGGCATGCATTATAACAAACGAGATTTATCTAAGTGTAACCTGACTTTTTCAGTATGCTGTTGTCTTGATAAATACAGAGATCCAGTTCGAACTGAAACGTCTTATGATACATCATAAACTCGTTTGTTTCGAAAGGCTTATCAAAACTCAATTGCTGTGTTTAGGCTTGTCAGCTGATTCTTAAATTCTGTTGACGATCACATAATTCTGGAGTCCGTTGCAGTTGAGTCCTCATTCGCGCCTATTCTTTACGATTAGATATAAATGTTTTCATCTCGCCTATTTTCCCCAAAACAGATTTTATAATTTAAATTCAACACAAATAATAAACTTTTTTATCAATCAATGAAAAACAAATAATAAGGCCCACAAGTAATATAATGTTAACTCATAACACATTAATCTTCTCGAAGCTTGAGTTTATTAAGTAATGGTGAATGTATTCTCATATCCTATGCAGCGTAACAGAAGGAATAAAAGGCTGGTTGTTGGAGCAATATATTATGACCTGATGAGCAACTGTGGTAGGTTTTTATAGGACCTCAATCATGCTCTGTTAGATCGTACACAGGGAGAACCGTACGATGTATGACGTACACTTAAACGACAATCACGAAGGTGAACGCAAAACAGCGTTCCTTGTAGTACTTACTTATCACTGCGTGTCTTACAAAAAAATATGTGCGTATTCGGAGGAATGATCTACTGAAAGTTTGTAATTGAGAAACAATTTACTTAAAATATTTTGAGAAAAAAACAGAAGTGCATCTCTTAATTGGAAGTTACACATCTTGTCTGTTTAATCATAAATTTGCAGAATAAAACGTGAAATTGTACATGAGATACAGAGTTTCTGTTCATATGCAATTAACTCTGTTTTATTTACAGACAAACATGGATAAAATCCTACATTGTCTCCGCAACCATGAAAATTATTTAAGTTAAGAGTTTGGCAGACGAATAAGTCTATTGAACAATTAGTCCTAAATTATTCCATTTATGAAACCTCCGCAATGACCGATTTATAATTATAAAAAAAATACTTTCACCGTCTTGATTCCGAAATCTGTCTTCTTAATGGATAGAGTCTGCTACTCAAGACCTCAGGAACCTCTGTGTAGACAAAATTGGCCCCCACACATTCGGATTGGCGCTGACGATGATTTCGCTTGAAGTCGAAAACCAGTTGCAAAAGAAAAATATTGGAAATTCCCTGTAAAATATCCTAACATATTACATAAACAATTTACAGAAACATACTCTCTGAAATTCACACAAAACGTATTCTGCGGAATTCACTGAAATACGATTTGGAATTTACAGATGTGCGTCTGGGCTGTGCCATGCAGATTCTCTCTACACTGATTTGTCGGATCTTTCCTCTATGCATATATGTATAACAATATGTGTCAAAATATATTCAAAAGATCGGATGAACTGTAATACATTCCTTTATTAATTTCTAGTTGCCTTTGTTTAAGCAATGTGACGGCACAAATAATGTTTCTAAGCCCATTTGTTCAGTCATTTTAAATTTATCTCAGCATTGTATAAATGAAATCCCTTTGCCAGCTCCACAGCTCACGTGGTCCCTGCTATCGCTTCCGGTTTCCAGGCCGGACACGGAAACCTGTATGAAATACCGACTGCCGTGGCAGTTTGTATTGCATCCGCGAAAACAAAGCCAGGCGAGCTTTCTCAGCGATACCGGCAGGAAGAACATAGGCTTTCCCATACAACAGTACGGGTCAATACGTTGGCATCCATGTACACGCGTTAGTGAACAATGGAAACTGCAATAAATCGCACGACTAAAAACATGTTTAACAGCACTCTGCAAAGTATTATCCAATTGAAAAGACGCCTATTTCAATGATAATCCCATGAGGCACGATTCCATGATCAAACCGATAAACATATAATGTCAATTAATTGCAGTAGAGCAATTCCCAAATACCCTGATGCCTATTGATTTGCATGAGGTCATAACATTGTTAATACCCTGATGACTATTGCTGTGAGGTCATGACATTGTTAATACCCTGATGACTATTGCTGTGAGGTCATGACATTGTTAATACCCTGATGACTATTGCTGTGAGGTCATGACATTGTTAATACGCTGATGACTATTGCTGTGAGGTCATGACATAGTAAATAGCCTGATGCCTATTGCTGTGAGGTCATGACATTGTTAATACCCTGATGACTATTGCTGTGAGGTTATGACATTGTTAATACGCTGATGACTATTGCTGTGAGGTCATGACATCGTTAATACGCTGATGACTATTGCTGTGAGGTCATGACATTGTTAATACCCTGATGACTATTGCTGTGAGATGATGACATTGTTAATACCCTGATGACTATTGCAGTGAGGTCATGACATTGTTAATACCCTGATGAATATTGCTGTGAGGTATGACATTGTTAATACCCTGATGACTATTGCTGTGAGGTCATGACATTGTTAATACGTTGATGACTATTGCTGTGAGGTCATGACATCGTTAATACGCTGATGACTATTGCTGTGAGGTCATGACATTGTTAATACCCTGATGACTAATGCTGTGAGATGATGACATTGTTAATACCCTGATGACTATTGCAGTGAGGTCATGACATTGTTAATACCCTGATGAATATTGCTGTGAGGTATGACATTGTTAATACCCTGATGACTATTGCTGTGAGGTCATGACATTGTTAATACGCTGATGACTATTGCTGTGAGGTCATGACATCGTTAATACGCTGATGACTATTGCTGTGAGGTCATTACATCGTTAATACGCTGATGACTATTGCTGTGAGGTCATGACATTGTTAATACGCTGATGACTATTGCTGTGAGGTCATGATATTGTAAATACCCTGATGCCTATTGCTGTGAGGTCATGAAATTGTTAATACCCTGATGACTATTGCTGTGAGGTCATGACATTGTTAATACGCTGATGACTATTGATGTGAGGTCATGACATCGTTAATACGCTGATGACTATTGCAGTGAGGTCATGACATTGTTAATACGCTGATGGCTACTGCTGTGAGGTTATGACATTGTTAATACGCTGATGACTATTGCTGTGAGGTCATGACATTGTTAATACGCTGATGACTATTGCTGTGAGGTCATGACATTGTTAATACCCTGATGACTAATGCTGTGAGATGATGACATTGTTGATACCCTGATGACTATTGCTGTGAGGTCATGACATTGTTAATACCCTGATGACTATTGCTGTGAGGTCATGACATTGTTAATACCCTGATGACTATTGCTGTGAGGTCATGACATTGTTAATGATACATGAACGACCCGTTTCTGCGTTCATCATGTGACCAAAGTGAGGCAAAGAAGGGCGTATATTCACCATGACTACTGCAACGGGACATGACGTCAGACTGTTAACAAGGTGATGGGTGTACGGTATTATTGCAAGTGAGCAGTCTTAGGTAGAACTAACGGAGGGTGGTCATGGTGTTTACAGGACCATTCGGAATCAATCAAAAACGTTGGACGATTCAATGCTGAGTGTTCATATACGAACTGGAAATTTAATGTTACTCGATGGGTTCGCAGCAAACACCCTGCTCGCGAATGTCGAGTCCGGTACCTAAATCCGTCGACTAAAGGTACAATTGTGCTCACTGTCAGCTTTATAATATTATATTGAAAGAAATTTCTCCACGGTGCACTGTACGAAATTTGGTAACAAACAAAATATAATTTGAAAAAATGTATTGAAACTTACATCGGCAGAAAAGGGAACTTATATATCTGCATGCTACCAACGGCATTATTTCGTCAAGTCTGCTTTGCAACATCCTTATCATGAGTGCAATCTGCAGAGCAATATGCATAAGATTCTTAAATTCGTCCACACAACTATGTGTGACACCACCTAGCTTATCTTCAGACGAGACAAAAGCCTTGGACCCTCTGGTCTGATCAACATACACGAAATTTTTGAAGTAATATGCATATATCAATGAGACGAGCAAATTTTTCACCAATATATTTGAACTTTTGCAGGGCCGAGATAGTTGGAGCAACTAACAACATATTATCGGCATACTCGGCTAAGATGGTGCTAACACAGCCGTTGGCAACATAACACCCATGTTCTCCCAAATAAATAGGGGATTAGGATCATCGGAGGAAACATTTTATAACAATATGAACAATTGACTTCCTTGTCTAATTTCATCGCTACACCGCAATATAAAATAATTATCTCTGTACTAGGACACTGGCAACTCGACGATGTGAGGTGGGGCTCTCCTCTCAAGGAATTTTCACACCTAAGTTCAGTGATTTACCCTATCAAAGCGTTGTTTGCATCAATGAATTACAGGAAGCCTGGAGAGTCCCACCTTCTGTAGCACTCTACCGTTCCAAGATCTTCCTTGAAACCCAACTCACTATTTCTTAAAAGATCGAATGGTCAATCAGTCCATGGCATCTTTTGAGGTCTGCACTGGGTCTTCCTCTTACTGGAACTGCAGCTCGATTGTCCCCCTGCGTTCAAAAATACTGCTATCCATCTTCATGTACCTCTCAGTTGCAATTCTAACTGCTTTGCCAGTTCCATCTTCGTAGAGCTGACCATTTATTTCCGTTGCACTCAATCCACACCACACGGCTGCGATGGTCTAATAACATTAAACATGGGTTTCGTCGACGACCATCCCAGTAATTCTGCTTATTTGACACACCATTCATGTTAATATGGCATGCATCGTTGAAAAAAGTTCAATCAAAATCGATGTTCCCATGATCAAGCATTCCTTTGGTTCCCGGTCAGAAATCATGCCTTTCCGCGAATTTTGGCCTTCGCATTGAGATGAGTAAGGCAGCTAACGGTGGTCATTTAAAAGAAAATTGTGTAATAAAATAAACTAGAAATCTTTTTGTTTCGAATGAGCTTGATTTCATTTTCCTATCTCTTCTAACGAAAAAAATGTTCTGACTTCAAAATGTATCCATTTTTCCGCCGCCCTGTATATAGAGATAATTTGAAAGTTCATTTGATTTGAGAAATTAATATGGAAAATGTTACTTATTTGGAGTGCTTGTTCGATTAACAAGGAGACTCGACATAAATAATCTTGCATAACTCCACATTTGCAATAGAGTCAAACTGCTGGCAGAATGACCTTTATATCCATTATTAGGTCATCTTCCAGAGGCCTGCTCCACTGATCTTTGCACCGGCTATAAAAGCAGAAATAATTCGTTCATTTACTGCTTTGGCAACCATTCCAAGCAAATTAAACCTCTCCTCTGCCACGTGATTCCTGTCTGGTGAAACTCCGTCACTGAATGAGGTAGGAATTCACTCAAACGATCCCCAACCAAGTGTCTCTTGTGAAACACTCAAGTTCACTCTGAGACACTGGCTGAGGATGCAGAGGGAAGTGCATTAATAACACATACTCTGAACCATGTTATGGTCCCGCTGCGGCCCCGTCGTCTGTGCCTGCCAGGGCAGCAATCTGCCGATGAACGTGTTGGTTGATCAGCCAGCCGAAGCATTGAGTAATCATAAGAGTAAGCATGCGTAACACACAAATGGACAGAGTTGCACACAAATGACCGAAGTTGTAGATTGGAGAGGAGAAAAATCACTATTTGCTGATTTTTTTTCTGTTTGACAGCTCGTTCGGCGGAGAACATATCAGTTGTTTTGACCAGATTCCGTACCCAATTTCCTTTGAAGTTTTTATATCCCCCTTATTTACGACGCATACCTGAGACAAGTAGACCAATCACAATTGTGCCTTTTGCCTGAGTTTCTGTTCTCTTGTATTATTACTGACGCTGTACTTCATTGTGTAAGCTTTATTCTCTGCATTTCCCAATCATGACTACTTGCCCATCCTATGACCTAAGCTACGCTGTCATGACTACTAGCCCCTCCATTGGTTTAAGTTACGCTATCACGACTACTCGCCCATCAATTGGCTTCAGCAACGCTATAACGATTGCTCGACCCTTTTATGCCTTCAGCTACGCTTTCATGACTACTCGTCCCATATATGACTTAAGCTACGCTATCATGACTTCTCCCCCCTCATATGACTTAAGCTACGCTAGCATGACTACACGCCCCAATTATGTTTTGAGCAACGCTATTATGACTACTCGTCTCCTTACTGACTTAAGTTACGCTATCATGACTACTCGTCCTCTTATGACTTAGATAACGCTCTCATGACTACTCGGCCCTCCTTTGACTTAAGCTACGCTATCATGACTGCACGCCTCACCTATGACCTAAGCAACGCTATTATGACTACTCACCTCTCTAATGACTAAAGCCACGTTATCATGACTACTCGCCCATCTCATGACTTAGGCTACGCTGTTCCCTTGTTTGACCAACCTAATTCCCCCGCTCCCACAACCAGCCTCAACGTAACTTTTCAATCACCTTATCCTTCGCTTGTAGCAATCAAAGAACGGCCTATGGACTCACCATTATTTGTTGACAACGTTTTAGGTACTCTGAAGGGTCGAGTAAATAATGTACAATCGAGGGATACTTCGTCAATTGAGACGTTTGTTCAAAGAAACGTTCAGCAAAGCTACATTAATCTAGTCACAAACTGAATTTATTTAATAACAATGACCTACCTGCATTTTCCAATCAGTTTATCTTGAAATTTCACAAAGTCATTTATGGAAGTTTATGGTTCGAGTTGAAGTTTCTCTTTTTGAAACGCAAATAGTTTCAACGAAAGGATTTGTTCGCAAGCTCACCCAGCCCATAAAGTATTGCTCCTGTGTTGTTGTATTGTGTGCGGTGTTTTACTGTATGATGAGGCTTGTCGTTGCAAGGTGTCTACCTCCTGTATCTTGTTTAAGATATTATCCCGTGATTGAGTACAGCATCCAATGAGGCCTTTGCTTCCGGAGAGCTTTGTACTACTTTTTAATTCTTGCATTTTGTATTCTGTGGATGAGTCTGCCCTTGATTGATACTGATTGGAGGAGAACTTCCCAAGTGCATGGCTTGAGCTTTGGTTCCGTCACCTGTTGCCTTGTTAAGTGCGTTCCATAAGTATTATTTGCTAGCGATGCAATAAACTCGGATAATTCGCGGGCCGATCGTTTCTTTCTTTCTTAGATTGTCTCATTCTGTTTATAGCTACTTTCTTTACTTGTAGTATTTTGTCTACCTCCCCGCAAATTAGCTGGTTGGGCGTCAGTTGACTTTTGAGCTCTTTTCCCCTTCTGTCCCAGCCTTTGACTAACATCAATAATGATAATAAGAGAACAGAATATCAGTTAATCCAAATATTTCACGGCCTCCTTAAAAGACAATTGCTCGAGTAATGAAACAACGCCAGCCTCCAGCAATGGACATCCGAAAAGGGAAACGAATGGTAATAAATGAAAGAGAATGCAAGTCGTCCTGTAAATATAGTTAAATAATAATCTCATTTGAACGTGTTATTTCTCGATGAAAAACTTATGTCCATCTCAATTATAATTGTGTATGTTGTAAAGCCATCCAAGAACGGAAAAGTATTAAGCCATTCAGCTTGAGAGCTGCTATTATTCTAAGCCAAACGTAAGCAATAATGTTTTTTTCTCACTGATGAAAATAGCGAAGCTTCAATTGTGGACTAGACAACGCATGGACGACGTAGGCATTCACTTCCATGCCTTGACAGCGTTGGCCGCCATCTCATGCAGGCATTTGGCTGTAAATAATATCATTGAACGAGTTCTACGTAAAGTGGGTCTTGGTAAGATCCGTGTACCTAGTATCGATCTTGGCGATGGTGATCGAGCTGACAGGGTTACAGTCTTCTCGTCTCAAGAGGGAAATCTTTGTTGGGATTGCACATGCGTAGACATTCCGATGCAAGTTACCTGCCTAACACTTCATCCGAGGCTGGATGGGTTGCCTATGCGGCCGTGAACAAAAACAAAACAGAAACCATTATCAGTATTGTCGGGACCGCTACATTTTTTGGCCATTACTATCGAGACGACTGGTGTTATTCATAAGTCCAGCAGCCTCTTTATCCGAGACATCAGGCGACGGTCATCTGCCACGTCTGGGGACCGTCGGGAACATTCGGGTTATAGCTAGAGCTTGGACTAGCTACGAAGCGCTGCAACGCATACAGTGTTCAATTAGCCTGTAAACATATCAATTCTGCGAGTTTCAGTTCAGAACATTCGCTAAAGTAGAAGGGGTAGGCCATTACTCCAGCACGGGCTGGAGGCAGCAGTGCTACGGTTCGATGCCACAACCCGCCTGCGAACAGAACTAGGGTCAAGGGCCTCCCTCGTCTGAGGGCTATAGAAATAAACGGTGGAGGCATCTTTTCGGAGAAATCTAGACCCATAGAAAATCCACATGAACCTGCAATTTTTTTCTGTTTTCGTTCACGCCAATTCTGAGCTCATTCCTCAGAGTTACCAGCTAAGAAGGTTATCCAGACTATTTACAGTAAGGCTGTCCTTGAGCCATCGCAGCATTTGTGCCGGTCAGCGCTACGTACAGCCAGCAGCCCCGGGCTCGAACCCCTGAGGAAAGCGCCTCCGCTCCGCTTGCGGTCTAGCTGAGGCCCGCAGACGGTAAAAGCAGACGGAACATCGGTACGGACGCCAACTTTCCTGTCTGAACTGCTCCTTAGGGCAGGCATTGTGAGGTTTGGGACTGACAAAAGAATTTCAGCTGGTGCTTTAAAAGTGACTAAAATAATTGGGTTCCATTTAAACAGTGTAACATTGTTGTGGAACGTTAAGTTAAGTACCTAATACAAACATTATTCTGTCATTGTAAATTATGACGAGCGACCAATGCAGTGCAGCACACTACTCTAGTAAGCTTACATAACAAGTAATGTAATGTAATGTCGCACTGACGCGAAAGTTTACTTGTAGCAGTCAATAAGACCAGCAGTAGATTATATATAGTCCAATGGCGGCTTGTGTCCGGTCTACGGGAGTTTGCACATAACATTTCAGCGATGAGAGGGGTTGGTCGGAGTCAACAATTCGGAGGTGGGCGGCGCGAAGGGGGCGGAACGGAGGTGGGCGGAAGGGGTGGATGGACGGACAGCTTTTCGGATTATTCATAAGGTATGTTAATAGGTTATATATGTTAATAGGTTATATAAATAGAACGCTTACATATATATTTACTTATAGGTTACCTACGTTATCCGCATTTCAATGCTAGGCAAACTGTATTGCAATTCATTACATGTCATGTTGCATACATGCATTTTCAATGCTAGTCCTCTGAGTGTTTAGGGGTAATGATAACACACATTGACAGGATAATTTTATTGATAATAAATCTTACAGTTTCATAATAATTTACATGCAGTATTAAAGGTTAAAACCTCACACATATCTTGCACGAATGTTGATTTTCGGACACGTTCATGATTAATTTTTTCACCTTGGTATCATTTCTACGTCATTCGCTGTTGATCAATTTACAAGAGGCATAGATTTAATTAGTTTAATGTTCTTTTTTTCGATTGTATTAACAGTACCTTTGAGCTCTGTTTTACATACTCTTGCAGTAACTCCTTCTTTGGTTTTCTCTGTTAGTGAGCTGTCGGATGCAGTAAAAGATACAAACTAAACAGGTGACTGTAACATTCCTTTAAAATAAAAATGATCCCGTTATGGATTGTTTTCATGATGCAAATTATTTGTTCAGGGTGAACAGGATTGTCTCTATGAATGGAAGCATTTCATTATATTTTTCTCGCTTTGGAAAACTAGGTGAGATTGTACTTCTATGTTGAATCCATATTTACATCAGTATCATCTCCCAAGAGTATAATTGACTCATTCGGAGGTTGGTTGGAAAGTTCTTGAAGGTTGGATTGGAATATTTTGTGTGTTTTGTTCGTTTATCATTATAT
>SDVV010040782.1:0-10504 GCA_016164225.1 Gammarus roeselii | reverse complement strand
CATAATAATGTATGAAAAGTTGAAAATGTTCTCACACGTCTACAACTGCAACGGTAAGCTGTGTGGAGAATTACCCCTCTGACAATAATATCTAAATTGAAAGGCTTAGCATGGCTCGGTTTTCGTATATATCTGTTAAAAGCCACCCTGGGTGAATTACCAACCCCACTCACGCAAGAGTGTTGTAAATTACATCTACACTCACACTGGGAGGACGGCGACGATACATCAAGCATAATTCAACGTCTTATAACTAGGGCACCTTCCTAGAACTTACGTCGCATATAAAATGATGATTTACGATTATTCCGTAGGAATCGACTTATTTTAAAATCGATGTACTCGTTTGTCCTAACTATCACTCGAGGCCAAAGACGTGTATGAGGAAGATGTCCCGCGTGCCTGGCCCCACGAGCTTGGCCTCACCAGCCTGGCCCCTAAGCCTGGCCTAGTTAGTTTCTCTGAGCATCCTTCGTTGCTGAGTATTAATATCTGAGGCAATGTTGATGTTCCCATGCAGGATGACTCAGCAGATCATTACCGCTCGTGACCGCTATAATAAATAGCTATTTGCTACACGCGTGAACGTTGGTGCATGGTGTTCTGTGCGTGTAGTGAATACAGGCCGGCTTGGGGGTCCTGACCGTTTTTAGGATACAGTATAGGACTCTTCTAGACCTTATATAAAATACTACATAAACTCAAGACGGGCGATAAGAAGCCTTATATGATACAGTTTTCTGTGAATACTTGCATGGTAATTTCTCGTTCTATGTTAAAGTCTTTTAATAATGTCTTAACATAAGTATTTCATCCGTAACGCTTAGATGTAAATGTTGTACAGGAATTCCCAGTCTAGAATAACACGCAATGTCAGGAAATGTTATTTGTAATTGTTCATTATTTTCGGTGCTTACTAGACTTTGGTCAAAAATTGATATATCCAGGAGTCAACATTACATTTAATTATTCGTTGTTGATGTATAGTTTGAACGCGGGAACGCGTTCAAACATATAAAAGAATTTGCATAACAACGGGAAGAAAACCTTCAGGGATAGCCTATAACAAAATAAAAAGGATCACGAGGATTTCTACCAGATATGATTTTTTTATACATTTCATATCCGAGCAAAGCTTTTAACATAATTAAAGTAATAAAATGTCGACTAAGTAAGAATATATAAGGAAAAATACTCAGTTAAAATCTTAGCGAATCCCTGTCATCGTGGCCTCCCTCGTCACAGTACGAATGATCAGTGCAGGCTAAGTAAGGTGGCTTAGTAAGGTGGCTTAGTAAGGTGGCTTAGTAAGGTGGCTTAGTAAGGTGGCTTAGTAAGATGGCTTAGTAAGTTGGCTTAGTAAGGTGGCTTAGTAAGGTGGCTTAGTAAGGTGGCTTAGTAAGGCGGCTGAGTAGAGTGGCTTAGTAAGGTGGCTTAGTAAGGCGGCTTAGTAAGGTGGGTTAGTAAGGTGGCTTAGTAAAGTGGCTTAGTAAGGTGGCTTAGTAAAGTGGCTTAGTTAAGTGGCTTAGTAAAGTGGCTTAGTAAGGTGGCTTAGTAAGGTGGCTTAGTAAGGTGACTTAGTAAGGTGGCTTAGTAAAGTGGTTTAGTAAGGTGGCTTAGTGTATTGATTGCAAAGCGCAACGCTGGCCACCCTATAATTCCGTCCCAAACGATTGTGCACTAGAAGAAGGAGGGCAGACAAGGCTTATAATATAAAATAATTTACACTTCACAGAAACACATGGCATTGTTTCCTGCAATAAACCAACATATTTAGACGATGTCCTGTTGACTTCCAAAATATGAGTGACTAATTTTAAATCTCTGCTCACATATAAACCAGTAAATTTTCCTAAAACCTAAAAGGTCTCATAATAGGTATCAAAATACACCATTAAATTATTATTTGCACATTGTCTACGGCTTACCAATAGAATAACAATAAGGTTTATCATCATTTGCAGACAACCTATTGACGAGAGGGCACTGCTCAACTCTATTGAGTGAATATAAAGTTTGTTATCAGAGCTTGATGGGCGCCATGCTTGTCTGAGAGCGTCGTAGCGTTGGCAAAGAGAACAGATAAACGTTTAGAAGAAACAATCTAGAGAGCGTTAATATAAAACAAACACAGAAACGGCGGTAAGATTCTACCCTGCTGAACACCAGTATTAATTTGTGTAAAATTATATCATTTGGGATCTATTCTGCACATTACTAGGCGATTTGATTTGACTGATCTTCCAATCCAACGAAAGCCTTCTAATCTCAAAGCGATCGATTTTTTGTATGGCACTCAGTGATTGACAGTTTCAGAGACTTTTTTTAGGTCAATTAATACACACATAAAATGTTACTCATCATTGAGTGCTTCATAGATATAGGCGGTGAAACTGGTTTTAGCATCTGCGTCGGAAAATTCCTTTATTAAGCTAAGCCGGTGTGATGATGTCAATATGAATTCATGTACAAAATTGACAAACCTAGTTGACCGGTAAATAAATATGACCAATTAATTTTTATCAGACGTACAATCATTTTGATGCATCCAGCTAACGTGAAAGACCCAACGAAATAAAAATTTGGGATATTTACATTGACATAGTTTGGCGGATAGTCGTTAGTAGGTAAAAGAAGCTTTCCAGATCCTCTTCTATAGATGCAAACAAACGTAAATTTATTCGCCATTTCAAATCATGAACTATTATCAATCCGTGCCCTGATGATTTGCGCATGTATTCCCTACTAGTGGTCTGTGACAGTTGTGGTCTGTGACAGTTGTGGTCTGTGACAGTTGTGGTCTGTGACAGTAGTGGTCTGTGACAGTAGTGGTCTGTGACAGTAGTGGTCTGTGACAGTAGTGGTCTGTGACAGTTGTGGTCTGTGACAGTAGTGGTCTGTGACAGAAGTGGTCTGTGACAGTTGTGGTCTGTGACAGTAGTGGTCTGTGACAGTAGTGGTCTGTGACAGTTGTGGTCTGTGACAGTTGTGGTCTGTGACAGTTGTGGTCTGTGACAGTTGTGGTCTGTGACAGTAGTGGTCTGTGACAGTAGTGGTCTGTGACAGTAGTGGTCTGTGACAGTAGTGGTCTGTGACAGTAGTGGTCTGTGACAGTAGTGGTCTGTGACAGTAGTGGTCTGTACAGTTGTGGTCTGTGACAGTAGTGGTCTGTGACAGTTGTGGTCTGTGACAGTAGTGATCTGTGACAGTAGTGGTCTGTGACAGTAGTGGTCTGTGACAGTAGTGGTCTGTGATAGTAGTGGTCTTTGACAGAAGTGGTCTGTGATAGTTGTGGTCGTCTGTGACAGTAGTGGTCTGTGACAGTTGTGGTCTGTGACAGTAGTGGTCTGTGACAGAAGTGGTCTGTGACAGTTGTGGTCTGTGACAGTAGTGGTCTGTGACAGTAGTGGTCTGTGACAGTTGTGGTCTGTGACAGTAGTGGTCTGTGACAGTTGTGGTCTGTGACAGTAGTGATCTGTGACAGTAGTGGTCTGTGACAGTAGTGGTCTGTGACAGTAGTGGTCTGTGATAGTAGTGGTCTTTGACAGAAGTGGTCTGTGATAGTTGTGGTCTTTGACAGTAGTGGTCTGTGACAGTTGTGGCCTGTGACAGTAGTGGTCTGTGACAGTAGTGGTCTGTGACAGAAGTGGTCTGTGACAGTAGTGGTCTGTGACAGTAGTGGTCTGTGACAGTAGTGGTCTGTGACAGTAGGGGTCTGTGACAGTAGTGGTCTGTGACAGTTTTGCTTTGTGACAGAAGTGGTCTGTGACAGAAGTGGTCTGTGACAGTAGTGGTCTGTGACAGAAGTGGTCAGTGACAGTTGTGGTCTGTGACAGTTGTGGTCTGTGACATTAGTGGTCTGTGACAGTAGTGGTCTGTTACAGTAGTGGTATGTGACAGTAGTGGTATGTGACAGTAGTGGTCTGTGACAGTAGTGGTCTGTGACAGTAGTGGTCTGTGATAGTAGTGGTCTGGGACAGTAGTGGTCTGTGACAGTAGTGGTCTGTGACAGTAGTGGTCTGTGACGGTAGTGGTCTGTGACGGTAGTGGTCTGTGACAGTAGTGATCTGTGACAGTAGTGATCTGTGACAGTAGTGGTCTGTGACAGCAGTGGTCTGTGACAGTAGTGCTCTGTGACAGTAGTGGTCTGTGAAAGTAGTTGTCTGTGACGTTTGTGGTCTGTGACAGTTGTGCTCTGTGACAGTAGTGGTCTGTGAGAGTAGTGGTCTGTGACAGAAGTGGTCGGTGACAGTTGTGGTCTGTGACAGTGGTGGTCGATGACAGTTGTGGTCTGTGACAGTTGTAGTCTGTGACAATAGCGGTCTGTGACATATGTGGTCTGTGACAGTAGCGGTCTTTGACAGTAGTGGTCTGTGACAGTAGTGGTCAGTGACAGTAGTAGTCTGTGACAGTAGTGGTCTGTGACAGTTGTGCTCTGTGACAGTAGTGGTCTATGAGAGTAGTGGTCTGTGACAGAAGTGGTCGGTGACAGTTGTGGTCTGTGACAGAGGTGGTCGGTGACAGTTGTGGTCTGTGACAGTTGTAGTCTGTGACAGTAGCGGTCTGTGACATATGTGGTCTGTGACAGTAGCGGTCTGTGACAGTAGTGGTCTGTGACAGTAGTGGTCTGTGACAGTAGTGGTCTGTGACAGTAGTGGTCTGTAACAGTGAGTTTTCAGGGGCCACAAGTTTACTTAATATCGTCATGGCAATTCACATAAGAATTTCATAATATTAATTCATAGCTAATTTTATTTGAGCTCCGATGTAATTGATGTGTGCTTCAGACTGTTCCTCATATAGCAAACCCAATGTGAACAATTTAAAATCTCTAGACTTGAAATCAATTGACTTTATTCGATAAGACGACAGCCAGTGACTCAGCAGATGTTTAGCACCAACGAATGTAAACAATAAAGGAGAACAAGAGCAGTACACTAAATTATAGTTGAATGAAATATTCAGTGGACTGATTGACGTCTCCAAATGTGAAAAAATCCAAGGATTTTTTCTTCGAGAAGTCAATAAATGTAATTATATTCGAGGAAGAGTGATTACGGGAAGCTACATTATTTTTTAGGTTCTTTCTGAATACTAATTTGTATAAATGTAGGGCAGTGTTAAGGGAAATCTAAAGAATGTGTTTCAGCACTGTAGCTACTCATTGAGTTGAAACATTAGGGTATTTTTATTTCGTTACTTTATACCTCAGAGACTGTACCAATAATGCAGGTACACACACTGGTATTTTATACACCAGAGAGCGTCTATATTGCAGGTACAGTTGCTGGCATTTTTAACACTAGAGAGCGTCTATACTACAGGTACCGTTGCTGGCATTGTGAACACTAGGGAGCGTCTATACTACAGGTACAGTTGCTGGCATTTTTAACACTAGAGAGCGTCTATACTACAGGTACCGTTACTGGCATTGTGAACACTAGGGAGCGTCTATACTACAGGTACAGTTGCTGGCATTGTTAACACTAGAGAGCGTCTATACTACAGGTACTGTTGCTGGCATTGTGAACACTAGGGAGCGTCTATACTACAAGTACAGTTGCTGGCATTGTTAACACTAGAGAGCGTCTATACTACAAGTACAGTTGCTGGCATTGTGAACACTAGATGGCGTCTATACTACAGGTACAGTTCCTGGCATTGTTAACACTAGGGAGCGTCTATACTTCTGGAACAGTTGCTGGCATTGTTAACACTAGGGAGCGTCTACACTACAGGTACAGTTCCTGGCATTGTTAACACTAGGTAGCGTCTGTACTACAGGCACAGTTCCAGGCATTGTTATTACTAGAGAGCGTCTGTACTGCAGGTACAGTTGCTGGCATTGTTAACACTAGATAGCGTATATACTATAGGTACAGTTGCTGACATAGTTAACTCTAGGGAGTGTCTATACTACGTGTACAGTTCCTGTCATTTTTAACTCTCGAGAGCGTCTATACTACCGGTATCGTCCGTTACACCTTGAATGCAAAGTATAAATTTCACAAATGACTATCTCTTTATTGAACGGTCTCATAATTCAATTTAATGGAAAGTATTCTTTGATGTGATTTCTAGCCGTCACCCCTCGACGAAAGGATCATTATCGTTATATACAGCCCATAAGGCAATGAGTTATCTTTGTCGCTCACAAAGAAGAATGAAAAATTAATTTAAAATAACAATTATACAATAGATATGGACACCATCTAACTTGAACTGAATTTTTTTATTGATGGAAAAATCTTGTTTAAATTTAATTTCGATAAAAACTATAATATTTGATAGCAGTAAAATACTATCATCTTTCAATGACACGTGGTATACGAAATAACTCTCTCTCGACAACCGGTAGAATTTAATTGCAGTTTATGTGCCTAAGACAAGTAATTACACTGTTTTTAAACTGAAGCGAAAGCAACTCTCTAATCGGGTGACTGCAGGAGTAGCCCTGATACCATTTGAACTATTGGCACGAACGCCTGTGACGAGACAGACGGCGAGTGACGCTGTAATGAGACAGACGGTGAGTGACGCTGTAATGAGACAGACGGTGAGCGACGCTGTTATGAGACAGACGGTGAGTGACGCTGTAATGAGACAGACGGTGAGTGACGCTGTAATGAGACAGACGGTAAGTAACGCTGTAATGAGACAGACGGTGAATGACGCTGTAATGAGACAGACGGTGGGTCACGCTGTAATGAGACAGACGGTGAGTGACGCTGTAATGAGACAGACGGTGAGTGACGCTGTAATATGACAAACGGTGAGTGACGCTGTATCGAATAAAAGTAATTGCATATAATGGATGATGTCTGGGTTTGTCTGCCCCGCTGCTTTTAATTTGAGTGACTTAACTTCATCGTCGTTTTATCGTTGATATTTTCAACATCTCTCGTATCTCAAAGATAACTCATAATCAGCCATCTCGTTCTTTTAATGACTATAATACAGAGACACGGCTCTTTACCCCTCATACAGTACATTTGTTTCATCACGCTCACTGCATTTAGCAACCACTAACGGCGCCTTTGTGCTCCCATGTAAGCTCAGCAGTGTACCAGCTCGGTGGCCGAGTAGGTTGTGCGCCGGTCTCTTCTCACAATGACTTCCATTAGGAGCTGAAGGTCGCAGGGTTCGATCCTATCCGACCCCGAGCAAGACATTCTGATCTACCTCTTAAATGGTTGAAGGCCAGCCCATAAAAGCCGAGGGTAATTTTTTTTTATCAGGCTGCAGCTACGCTGCGGCAATATAAGCGAAAAATCTCCACATTACAAAAATCACAAGTTCCATCTTCTGAATATGTTCAACATTCCCCCGGTGAACTAATATTACAACCAATCAACAGCCGCCCTCAGAGGGACTTGTTATCATCTCATAACAAGTCATCAAGCCGAGCAGGCAGGGTGGAATGGACTCGTCCGATTTGAAGCGCCCTCTGGGAGATGAACCTAGAGTTAATGACGAATTATTTAATCCCTAATTTGGTATTCCTGATTCCTTTTTATAGCTACAAAAATGATGTCAAACGAATAAAACGTTGTATCCTGGCTACATAGGTGTTCTTGGTAAATTTGTCTTCAATTTAATATGGTAACCCTTGCCGTCACTTGGAGCATTGACCAAAATAGACAGACTCAAAAGAAACTCTCTAGCAAAGGTCTGCAGCGCTCTTGTTGTCGTCGTTTATCGTCTATGTCTGTACAACTTAGTCTTGTCTTCAAACAAAATAATGTGTTCTATTATTGTTTCAAACAACCATCCGTGAGTGTGCCAGTTACATTGATTCGTGTACGAATAACACAAATATCAGTATGCCAAACAAGATTATCATCATTGTTTCCTAAAGCCATCTATCCATCAGTAGTCTTGTGTTTTAGCTGCTTACTCTTAATTATTCACGATAGGCGCCGCACAATTAAATGAGACGCCTGCTAACTTAATGGATATATTGTGAACACGAACTTTATGTTCATACTTTATCTGTCTAAGAATGAAGTGAGATGCCTCTGTATCTTCGTCGCGTACTCTTATATTGCGAGCATGATGATGTGTGAGTGTATATACACATAACCGTCTCCCTATCCCCCCCCAAAAAAAATTGGTGTTGGCAAAGTTAGACTGACACAGACGCGGGAGGCGCCTAATCTCCTCGCTACCAGACCGCGGAGTTCTTGCCAAAACTCGAACTCACAACATTCAGCCCCAGAGGCAGGCTCTGCTGTCGCTGGCACATTATATCCCCTCGACTAGGGTGGCGATGATACGTCAATTATAAGTTAAGGACTGGACCCCTTAATCAAATCTAATCTCTTTAGATCAGGTCAGTTAACAGTAGATAGATGCACACAAATACTACAACTGAACGATCTGTTCAAAGCATTGCATAATGAACATTCTATATATATGTACATATTGTAGCGGGTAAATTTTTTTCTATATTGTGTCTTTCAATGTAAAACGGTGAAGAAAGAATCCGGGTAGTCCATTCTCCAACCTCCACTATTTAATAGGTTACCGACTATTTCTGAGAGTCGGTTTAAAGTCCCCGTTGTATGGTAAATCAATTAATTAATTCACCCCTTCATTTACAGCAGCTCAAAGGAGGCCTAATTAAGCCAGTGGTCCAGAATAGAGTGAAGTAAGCCTTTGTTTGACCATTTAAATGATCAACATTTAAATGCATTTAATTTAAATGGCCGACCACAAATTAATGAAATGACAAGAAAATAATTTCAGTTAATTAATTCAAGTAAAAAGTATAAATTCTTTCATGGCGTTGATTGAAATCCTTCAATCAAAACCAGAGTCTTTATTTCGGGAAATAAATAACTAAATAAAAAACACAAAACACTAGGCAATGAGAAGAACGTCGGATACTCAAATTTTACACAAAGAAGAATAAAAACCTCAAAATAAGATAATACAATCGTTTCTGAAAATGTGTGTCGTTCTCTGCGGAATAGTCTTTAAATGATTTCTATTATTTCTCACTGTAGTTGCAGCAATTAGTTTATTCTGCCAAAGGCTTTAACTCGTTATAATGACTTGCAGCGGCCTCATTGTTTGTCGTGCTCGCTCGTGCGTGAAGAGAGACCCGTCGGTCATATTCACATGGTTATTTAGACCTGCTCCTAAAATGTATCATTTAAAACTTCAAATTGAACTCGTGTGATTTTTTTGTTTTCAAAAAAGCTAGCATGTCATCGATGAGACTCTTTTACACCACATTAAATAGTTCATCACGTCTACGTTCTCATTGTCAATGTCTCAAACGCCAAGTACTTATTATTTTTCACTCACACGTACATTTTACGATGGTGACTTTACGTTAGAAAAGTCACTGGGTGCTGGCAAAACGAGGAACAGAGCGTGCTTATTTGTTAAAGTCTAAGGTCCAACGAAACGTGTTCGCTTGCTAAGGTCTAAGGTCCGACAAAGAGTGTTCGCTTATTAAGGTCTATTGTTAAGATCTAATGTCCAACAAAGTGTGTTCGCTTGTTAAGGTCTATTGTTAAGATCCAAGGTCCAACAAAGTGTGTTCACTTGTTAAGGTCTATTGTTGAGATCTAAGGTCCAACAAAGTGTGTTTGCTTGTTAATGTCTGAGGTCCAACATGGTGTGTTTGCTTGTTAATGTCTGAGGTCCAACATAGTGTGTTTGCTTGTTAATGTCTGAGGTCCAACATAGTGTGTTTGCTTGTTAATGTCTGAGGTCCAACATAGTGTGTTCGCTTGTTAAGGTCTATTGTTAAGGTCTATTTTTTCGAATTGATTGAACCCAGGACTGCTTGTTTTGCTTAATTAATGGGGCAATAAAGGGCAACAAAAGTCAATTGTAGAGCAATAGAGGGCAATCAACGGCCAAAATTCAAGGCGGTCCTCGGCTTTGCGTTGGACTATAATCGAAGGGGCATTAACATTTCCTCAAATTATTAAGTTAAGATCTCGTGTCATATTTCGTTAAATAGTATTATTATTTTTTAATGGGAGTGTATCTGAACATATGAATATTAATTTTTCAAATTTATAAATTGATAACATGAACGGGCAGTGAAAATGCCGCAGGAAATTTATGTCGCACGTGGCCAGGGCAGGATGCGATGTCCCTTATAGTTGAAAAGTTCAAAGCAATTTTTTATGTTTAATTTAAAGTCTTCTCCACGACAAAAAACACACGTCAATCATGTATTTCAAATTAGTATTTATATTATCCCCTATTTTAAAAATGTTTCAACTTACTCTCAATGAAAAAATTATGCATTTAAAAAATTATGAATGCATGCGACATATACCCCCACTGCATGTGTTCGCCATATACCCCTACTGCATGTGTTCGCCATATACCCCCCCCTGCATGTGTGCACCATATACTCCCACTGCATGTGTGCGCCATATACCCCCACTGCATGTGTGCGCCATATACCCCCACTGCATGTGTGCGCCATATACCCCCACTGCATGTGTGCGCCATATCCCCCACTGCATGTGTGCGT
>SDVV010040781.1:0-10504 GCA_016164225.1 Gammarus roeselii | reverse complement strand
TTATAGGTAGACAATCAATCGTGGTCAATTATTTATATATGATTTACATAGAAACATTTACATCGTTTTTGAATATTAAAGTCGCTTGCAAAACGTTTCAATGCACATTTTCAATGCGTATTTAGGTGGACATTGAGACAAGTTTAGGATTAAAATTTATATATTTATTTAAATAAGAGCATATAAGGATTTTTGCATGATATGAACATTTACAGGATGAAACCTGTTGATGTGGATCTGCTTTCATCTTCCTATTTATTAGCGACAGCCGTAATATGTACGTAGCCCTATCGAGCTGAAATGTATATTTTTATTGAATCCTCTTGTATGCATATTTTTTCAGAGTTTCGTCAGGATACAATGCTAATAAAAAATAGCGTCGCTCATCATTTATATATATATTTATTCGATTCAACTTGTTTATTGTTATTTTCTGTGATTGTTTTTTCTCAGTACCTTAGAGCTCCGTTCTACTTACTCCAGCAGTAACTCCTTTTATAGTTTTATTTGTTATCAGACGTAGAGAAATCCGTGAAGTAAATAGGTGACTTTTTCAATTCTTCAATACTGGTTTCAAGATGTAAATTTCTGGTGGGATGCGGTTGGGGACACCCCTAGGCAAAATTTTGGATGCGTTCCTGGAAAATTATGTAAGTTTGCTCATATCTGTTCTTTGCCTTATCATTAATTTCCGCTGCATGAATGCTATGAACATTTACAGGGTTATAACATGTTCATGTTGACGTGCTTTCATCATTTTATGCGAAAGTGTACTCGTAGTTAACATGTTCATGTTGACGTGCTTTCATCATTTTTATGCGAAACTGTACTCGTATGGTAGTATTTCTGTCTGAGTTTGATGATGTGCAAACCTAAATATCTTCGTATGTGTTTTACCTTATACGGTTTGACTACCCTTAGCAGCTGGACTGTGGCCTCGGACATGCGAGCAACATACTGTAACACGTTGGTTGCAAGTAAATGATCTCACTCGAGTAATCGTTGACCGTTTCGCTTTTCAGTACTCCCAGCTGTCATTTATTTAATTTATCGTCCAGAGGATGATTTTTCGGGTTATGTGTAGGAAGTCAATGTATACATCTAGGGAACTGACCGAATTTTACGCCTCAATGTCCACGCGCGCACACGGCATGCGCGCATAAGTGCGTTGTCACCTTAGCATGGTTTCAGTTTGTCACATAAGAAGCTGTAACCTTGGTCATCAGTTTATTTTCTTACATGATGAGATATATATCTACGATAGCTTAGGTAACTGTGTACAATTTCAATTTGCTTAAAATCTATCACATTTTCAATGTAAGGCAAGAGGTGTTGTAGTGCATTTCGATTCATAGCATATTGCATATCTGCAATTTTCTTCATCGCACAAGGGATGATTTTGGGGTACTTGGAGTTGAGAGACGATTACCGCATTTTCCGCCTCAATATCGGGGCATAGCTTTAAACTGGACCAATATCTATCACATTTGCAACGTGAGGCAAGAGGCATTGTTTTGCTACTTTGTTTCAAGTCCTCTTGCATATATGCATTTCAATGCTATTCATTCGAGTTAAATTTAGGGTTTTGCAAACAAAGATTCATTAGATATATTAATTATTGATAATAGATTTTGTCACATTTTATTTATATATACATAGGTTAGCATTTATCGTGAGCAGCTTGGTAAAACATAATTAATGACTTTGACCTCCCTCTTTTGCGTTATCTTGATCCTTGGTATCAGTGGCACTCTGCGGGTTCTTTGTCAATTATGTGCATCAATTCCTCACATGAAGCTGTCCTCTCGTCATATCGGTGTAGGATTTATCATCTGGGTGTGGTTTTTTATCTGATCTATTGGGTTCTAGACTAATGCCCTTAGTGCACATTTTAGATGTGTACTAAGGGCGTGTTTTAGTCTTCAGCGAGTTTTTTCTCTCGACGCTCATTTTTTAATTACTGCTATATGTTTATGACATCAAATCTTCTCAGGTTTATTCCTAATATTGCCCAACATCTCGCAGATTTCCGAGATGTTCCCAAATTCTCCTTGCACTCGAACGTTTGAGATACGATTCTTTCTCCTCATGATTCATTTCCAACATATTTCCAACAAAGTCTGATATATATATATATATATGTATATATATATGTTTATATGATTTTATTGAGCAATTTTAAACTTAGTATCCCATTTCGGTTTTGGTTTGGGTATTTCTAACACCATATCGATCTAGCCATTTTCACCCAATCTTCATACATTTTAGGCTTGAGTGTTAGTGGCACAATACTTCCTTTCACGCTCGTACCATATTGAGCACTGTCTATCTTATTAGATTGGAAACTCAGGTCCGGTTTATTATGTTCTATCAATACACCCATTGCATTCATAGAGCTCGTATTTCCTCGTTCATTTTTAAGATTACCATATTCAAGATAATGCTCGCCTCTGAGATGTTGTCAAAACCCGATTGTTGAGCTTGATTTGCTTATTTTTATATCCGCACTGCAAATAACACATGCCCCCGTCTTCTCCTTTCTGTTAAAATACTTCCATATCAAACTGGGCAACATCCTTCTTCCCCGAAAGCGGACCGCTTTCTGAAGGAGTACATATATGAGTCCAATTTATACATACTGGATCGTTAGCGTCACTGCGTTGGCACATGTATTGGCACCATGTGGGCATTTACACACATTTTTATGTAAAAAAGTTACCATACATTGCCAGATGCATTAAAACCTAGGCAACCTAACCTAACTTAACCTAACCTAACCTATAGAACAACATTCCATGCTGTTATTACAAGATTTTTAATGTGCATCAGCTTCACGGTATGGTATGTTAAAAGAACTAATCGTCCTATCCCAACCTAACCTGTAGATTTGATACAATCTAAATCAATTTCACATGATATTCACACCCATCAAAAACCTATCCTAACCTAACCTGACCGTATGTATGGTACCTAACCTAACCTTATGTACGGTTTTCAGTCATTGATATATACATATGAACCCCGCTCTTCACGGTTCTTCATAGAACTTTCACCTATTTATTTCTACTTCGCGGTCGATCTCGTCTCATCTATGTAATCAGAGAGGATAGATTACCTTGCTTTTCCTAACCTAACATAGCCTTATGTACGGTTTTTAGTCATTGTTTTTATAGTCATTTTATACACATGCGTCTGACCCCCTCCCCTTTCCTCCTCCCCTATCCTCTTCCCCCCTTCCCATGTGCTCTGTCTGTACCTACAGTAATTAACTTGACCACAAGAGCAATTTTTCTTAACATACAACTACAATGTCCGAGATATACAGCGACTAAGTCGGACACACTAAGAAATAACATACATTCTAACAATTAAATTGGCCCGAATAAAAAAATTGCTCCATGGAGTACTATATCCAGGAGTGCAACAAACTTTTTGCCAAGGGGGGGTACGCGTGGGAGCCCCCAAAATTTGATGAATGGAGTACTTATAGCTACTTCCATAAAAGAATTTTCTTTCGTCAGTGTACAGCGGCTTACAACCGATCGACCATACAGTGGTAAAGGAACTTCGTCATGTCTTCATCTATGTTGCCATGCTGAAGGATCAATGAGAAATGGTTGTTGTCAGGCACCTATCAATAAGTCAAGCTACAGCTATAAATGTTACAATCACTAAGCTAATGTTTGCAATTCATTATGTGTGACATGGTTGAGGAGAAAAAAATATAGCGGGTCACACATGGGATCTGTTTCGGTTTGCAATCGGTTTGAACACAATTTAACTTATGATATACGTGAAGAAATTATTTAGAGGCCATTTTGATAAGCAAATCGCGATACACAAAAATATTTATTAGTCGGAACATTTTTAGTTCGTCTCTGCTATGAATTGGTCATCTACTCTCTTCACTCGACGTGCACAGTAGATATAGAAAGAGGAGAGCAACAATGAAACGTCTAATCCATTAAGATATTAGAAAATATAAAAACAAGACATATTTATCGAAATTTACCCTGCTTTTTCAAATATTTGTACGTCGATAGTATGCCTGACAACAGAAGATAATGAAATGCTGTAGATCTGATAGCGAATATTTTACCATGTTTACTTTGTCCTTAACAAGGTAAAACTGATCACACGACTTTTCTATGGAGGTGGAGAGTTTACTAGCCCCCGTTCATAACTTATCAATAGTTACGGGCAATCGGCTAACATTGGGGGTTGACTTTTGGGTGACCTGTGGGCGACCTTTGGGCGACATTTGTGTGACATTTGACCTTTGGGTTTTGACTTCTCACGTTAACAGAAATTTAACGTCAAATGATTATCCCAAATAGGGAGGTTTCAAGCCAGTAACAATCTCTCGACGTTTGAAATTGTGAACTATTGTCTCCTCACACAGACTGTCGCTTGTTTGTTTCAAGCGCCTAATATTGGCCATGAGCAAAGCCGCCTTGACATAACTAAGGTAATAAATAACCAGTAGCGGCCCAGGTGTGAAAGAGGTGGTGACAGTGAGATCGAGGTACGAGGAAACAGGAGAGTCATGACTACACACCTGGATGTGTTGGTTCCACAAACAAGCTGGTGAAGGGGAGACAACAGTGAAAGCAGGGATGTGGTGTGAAAGAGGTGGTGTGAAAGAGGTGGTGTGAAATAGGTGGTGTGAAAGAGGTGGTGTGAAAGAGGTGGTGTGAAAGAGGTGGTGTGAAAGAGGTGGTGACAGTGAGATCGAGGTACGAGGAAACAGGAGAGTCATGACTACACACCTGGATGTGTTGGTGTCACTAACAAGCTGGTAAAGGGGAGACAACAGTGAAAGCAGGAATGGACAACTATTTTCTTCAATATGATGAAAGGTTTCACATTAGCTGAACATAGGCAACTGTGGTCGTTCAGTCATAGATTTGAAACATGCAGCCCACGACGGCTCAACGCTATATTTCTGAACAGTTTAGTAGGTTCCAAAGTAACTATTACATCCTTTGGAAACTTTGACTATGATCAGGTTTGGTGTCCGTACCCTAACACCAAAAAATAATGAAGGTTGTGTTTTCTTCGGCCAAACTGCAAGTGAGGGACGGCAGAATATGAGCATGGATTTGTTTTACCTAGCTGCCATGTTATCAATTAATAAATGTTGATTTTATTTGTTACCGCGCGGCATGAAGAGTTTTGTAAGTTTCAATTCTTCCATATGTTATAGGTAATGAAAACAGTTTCATGAAAAATTGAAATACATCGTGAATATATGATGCATTTTATTCCTGTGACGGGAATTATGTGACGGGAATACAGCTGTTCCTTGGCATTGTTTCAATTCAATAAGGATACAGATACTAGGCCGAAATCCCCCAGCAAGGGGGGTTGCCGACGACAAGGCGCATCTCCCACTCTCATACACTCACACTCGCATACCTTAGCCCTTTTGCGCTAATGGGTACGGCCGGAGACCCCGCAATACACCCTCCGGGTCATGAGTGCGGTTCGAGGTCAGTGTCGGCAGCAGGGCCCGACAGCGTGACTGGTTTACCCCTGCCGCGTCATGATGACCAGCCCCCCCCACCCACGACCAGCCCGTCTCTCAACGATGTGCCTATGGCGGAAGAGCACATCAGGGCAGCGTCAAAACTCATCCGTTCACAATCGTTCTCAACTCACGCCTATCCAGTGCATGCTTTCTCGCTACCTCTACACTACCGTCTCTCCTTTCTAACGCCTGCTTCACACTATCCATCCGCCCAAACTTCGGTCTCCCTCTAGGCCTACGCTCACTCGCCTCTGCCTTCAACACCCTTTCCACCAATCTCCCTTCATCCATCCCCACCATGTGTCCAAACCATTTCAGAACACGCCATCCCCGTTCTGATTCGAACCACGTTGTTAGTGAACCTGTCTCTCAGCGACACTCCAACCATGCCCCCCAACATTTCATCTCGAAAACATTCAACCTTCTTCTCTCTCCTCTGTTCCCACCCCCAAAGTCTCAGCTCCGTACAGCACAGTTGGGACGACGACACCCTCATACAGCCCTTTCTTTGCTTCCATCTCCAACGTCCTGCAGCTCATTACGCTCTTCAGTGCACTCAACACTTTACACCCCTCCTTCACTCGCGACTTCACCTCAGTTTCCACTAGTTCAGTCTTCTCCACATGGAATCCCAGATACTTAAAACACTGAATTTCTTCCAAAAACTCTCCATTTAGGAAGACACTAATTCTGCTTGCATCGGCAATCCTCGAGCATCTCATAACTTTACTTTTACCCACGTTTACTCGAAGCTTCCTCCTCTCACACACTCTACCAAACACAAACACTAGCCTACATAGCTTCTCATATGAATCCGGCACCAGTGCCGTATCATCCACAAACAGCAACTGGCTCAACTGCCAACTCTGCCCTTTAGCTTCCAACAGCTCAAGGCCACGACCTAGTACACTCGCGTTCACGTCCCTGACCACTCCATCCATCTAGAGATTGAACAGCCAAGGAGGCATCACGCAGCCTTGTCTCAGACCCACTTTCACTGTGCTTCGATCACTCCCCTCGCTTTCCACTCATACACATGCTCGGCTGCCAGCATAAAAACTCTGCACCGCTTTCAACAGCTTTCCGCCCACTCCGTACAAACGCAACACCCTCCACAGCGATTGCCTGTCAATCCTGTCGTATGCCTTTTTTTCAGATCCACGAAGGCCCAGAACATATCCTTTCCCTCCGCAAGGTACTTCTCACAGACCTGTCTCCCTGTAAAAATCTGATCTGCACACCCTCTACCACTCCTAAAGCCACACTGTTCCTCTCCAATTGCGCAATCTGTACATTCTCCAATCCTTCTGATCAGAACTCTGCCATAAAACTTACCGTCCACACACAACAAACTCATACCTCTTTATTTGCAGCATTCACTTTTATCTCCTTTGCCCTCATACAGCGGGACAATGCAGGCACTGCACCACTCAATCGGTACCACGCCCGTCATCACCTCCACCACCTCCTGCACCTCTTCCCAAGCAATGTTCGCAGCAAGTCTCTCTCCATAAACTAGCATCCGCGCACCACCACCCACAGCAGCAATGTCAGACTTGCTGCCATCCTCGACATTCAACAATCATCAAAATACTCGGCCAACTTTTTCCGTACACCACCTCTTTCCGTCAACAACTGGCCGTTGTCATCTTTCATCGCCTCCTCCTTTACTGTCTCTCATTTTCTCACCCTCTTAACCTCTTTCCTGAACATCTTTTTGTTCTCCTCTCAAAATTGTGTTACAACCGGCTGCCCCACCTGGCATCAGCGTTTCTTTTGGTTCTCCTCACCACTCTCTTTAATTTATCTCTTTCCTCTTCTTCTTATAGTTGTCATAAGTCACCACCGACTTCGCCTGCGACCACTCCTCAAAAGCTCTTCTTTTCTGCGCCACCGCTAGTTTGACCTCCTCGTTCCACCACTCGCAGCCCTTCCGTCAGCACCCGCTCACACGTCGCACAAAACACACATTTCTCGAACATCTCAACAAGGCGTGTCTGAACGTCTACCATTCTACCTCCACATCTTGCTGGTCCTGCCCTCTCACGTTGTCAAATTCCTCCCTCAACGCCCACTGGAACTCCTCCGCTCTGTTTTTCTCTATTAGTTCACTCACCTTCACAACCTCTCGTCCTCCTCTCACTGGGTGGAAGAAGAGAGGTTGCGATTCAGAACACCAAGTTAATATAACCAGAATTAACGTAACGTGTTAGCACCATCTTTCTAAACATTTTCCCACGTTGTTTCAGTGTAACTGCAGGAAAATAAACATGTTTCTCACGCTATTTCAGTGTGCCTGCACAACCTCTCTTCCTCCCCCCACTCTTTTGTTCCACTTCCACCCATGCTCCACTCCCAATCTTCTCTTCACCAGCAGATGGTCAAACACTCCTCCATCCTCTCCTCTCAACACCCGCACATCCAACAGCCTCCGCACCACTCTCCTCATAATCGGCACGAAATCCATCAGCGCTCTCTCCACCATATCACCATGGGTCATCCTTACCCATGTGTACTTGTGGATATCTCCTGTCATTCCTACCAGGAACGCTATACCTCCCTATCACATTATCCACAACTACATCTCCCTCTCTCGCATTAAGGTCGCCCAGTACAACCATAATGAATTGACATCCAAAACTCTCAATACACTCGCTCAGGTCAGTCCAAAATTGCTTCCTCTCATCCTCACTCGTCCCGCTACCATGTCCGTACGCACTCACAAGTACCCATTTTTCTACGCCAAACTTTACTTTCCCCCACATCAATCTTGAGGACACCTCTTTCCACTCATTAACGCTACTAGTCAGTCGATCACTCAATAACAACACCACATCTTTCTGTGCCCAACCTTCATCCACGCCTAATTTTCTTCCACTTATCACTCCGAACTCACAATCGCCCCTACTCTTCAACTTAGTCTCACTCAGCGCCAACACATCTAACTTCCTCCCCACAAACATGTCACCAAATCTCTCGCCTCTTTGCTTTATCCGTACTACAACCACGCCCATTCAGCGACCCTAACAATAGGGTTCGGGAAGGCGTGAGATTCTTTTCCTTCCGCTCGTCTTGCCGTCTTTTATGGAAAAAAAGTACAGAGGAGGGGTTTCCTAGCCCCCTCGCATCGCCCCTATTAGTCGCCTCGTACGCCACGCAGGGGTTGCGGTAGCAGTATTCTAACCCCGGCTACAGGACTCCCCTTCTAGTCGCCTCCTACGACACGCAGGGGTTACGGTAGCAGTATTCCAACACCCCCGCTACGGGGTTCTAATGTCTATTTATGTACGATGTCAATAAACGTGGTTCGAAGGTTTTAATTATATACAATGTCAATAAACGTTACCGCGATTAATCAATACAGAATAAGTTCTCATCAGCTGTTGTGTCAGTAATAAATATTACTTCGAGAGAGAAAACGGGGATCCCATCCAATAATGTGGTAACAATTGATGTAATTAATGTAATGTCATTCAATAATGTGTTAACAATTAATGTAATTAATGTAATGTAATTCAATAATATAGTAACGATTAATATAATTAATGTAACGTATTTCAATAATGTGGTTACAAATAATGTAATGAATGTAATGTAATTCATTAATGTGGTAACAATTGATGTAATTAATGTAATATAATTCAATAATGTGGTAACAATTAATGTAATTGACGTAGTTTTCTTGTTACTTGTACGACAATTTAAGGTAACTCTCATTGATGGTCGCAACCAGTTTGGCTCCATTATTGGCCGCTTATTATAATTCGTGCCAATGGGGATGTAATTTCGGGCGGAAATTTCAGGCAAACCAATTAATCACATTTCATTGAAAACTCTTAACCAAATCTGCGCTAAAACACTCGAGAGTTTACCAGAATAAATATCGCTGCTCATTCCTCCTCCCTGAGCTTGCTGAATGGCTTACAATCTCACATGCTTGAGTGGAGTGCTGCTCATTTCTCCTCCCTGAGCTTGCTGAATGGTTTACAATCTTACATGCTGGAGTGGAGTGCTGCTTATTTCTCCTCCCTGTGCTTTGCGGAATGGCTTACAATCTTACATAATTGAGTGGAGTGCTACTTCCTTCGCCTCCCTGAGTTCGTTCAATGGTTTACAATCTTACATACTTCAGTGGAGTGCTGCTTACGTCTCCTCCCTGAGCTTGCTGAATGGTTTACAATCCTGCATACTTCAGTGGAGTGCTGCTTATTCCTCCTCCCCGAGCTAGCTGAATGGTTTACAATATTACATACTTGATTGGAGTGCTTCTTATTTCTCCTCCCTGAGCTAGCTGAATGGTTTATAATCTTACATGCTCGAGAGGAGTGCTGCTTACTTTTTCTCCCTGAGCTTGCTGAATGGTTTACAATTTTACATGCTCGAGTGGAGTGCTGCTAATTCCTCATCCCTGAGCTTGCTGAATGGCTTACAATCTTACATGCTCGAGTGGAGTGCTGCTCATTCCTCCTCCCTGAGCTTGCTGAATGGTTTACAATCTTGCGTGCTGAAGTGGAGTGCTGCTTACTTCTCCTCCCTGAGCTTGCTGAATGGTTTACAATCCTGCATACTTCAGTGGAGTGCTGCTTATTTCCCCTCCCTGAGCTAGCTGAATGGTTTAAAATCTAACATGCTCGAGTGGAGTGCTGCTTACTTCTCCTCCCTGAGCTTGCTGAATGGTTTACAATCTTACATGTTTGAGTGGAGTGCTGCTTAATTCACCTCCCTGTGCTTGCTGAATGGTTTGCAATCTTACATGCTCGAGTGGAGTGCTGCTCATTGCTCCTCCTTGAGCTTGCTGGATGGTTTACAATCATACATGCTCGAGTGGAGTGCTGCTCATTCCTCCTACCTGAGCTTGCTGAATGGTTTACAATCTTACATGCTTGAGAGAAGTGCTGCTCATTCCTCCTTCTTGAACTTGCTGAATGGCTTACAATCTTACATGCTTGTGTGGAGTGCTGCTTATTATATTAA
>SDVV010040780.1:0-10504 GCA_016164225.1 Gammarus roeselii | reverse complement strand
TATATATAGTCACTTGCACTCGTGACGAGTGCCTGGTTCATTACATTATCGACGATTAATAGTGCTTCGTTTATTTTCGTCTTACGTTTTTACGTTAAATGTTTTTTACTGAAAAAAACAGCGGTGGGGTCATAAAATATGTTCCCTACTGAAATGCATATGAATTTTGTTTATCCGAAACAAAGTAACTTCGTTCTTTTCCAGATCTATCGTCATCACTTTTATTCATACCCTCTCAATCACCCATCTATCCCACCCTCCAATCCCCCATCACTCCATACCCCATCACGGGCTCATTACGCAAGGCTGCACAAGACCGGCAGCCTGTAACGAAATAGTTCAACGCCTCATTCGACTGAGTAACGAGTCCGTGAACCAAACTGACCAAGACCAGCTGCCAGAAAATAAATAATTCAACGCCTCATTCGACTGAGTAACGAGTTACATGAACGACTGAGTTACGAGTTACGTGAACCAGGCTGCACAATACCTGCTGTCAGTAACAAAATAATTCAGCGCCTCATGCGACTGAGTAACGAGTTACGTGCTCCACATCACAGGCACTTTAATGACGGATCTCACAGTAAATTTATGAGCGAGTAAGCCATTTGCAAATTGCTCATCGACGCAACGCTCATATTTTTCCAAGGGCTGGAGTTTCGTAATGCAAGTTGCTAATATCGTATTGCAAATGGATTGCAAGGTGAAACTTATGTAATTGTTTTTGCTGGATCATTAATTACATTTAGTGTGTTTGAGAAATTTCAGCTCACAACTCCTGCACACAAAACTGAATCTGTTGACTGCCCGGACGAGCGATTATCACTGAACTAACTTCTGCAGCTCATGATTGGGGCTTCTGTTATTATGAGCATCGTGCCCTCATTTATAAGCTCAATGCTCGGTGTCAGTGTACGTGCTCATACAGCCAGAGACGGAGAAGGTTTGCGCCACCTCAAATAATACTGATGTTCTAATCTGTCGAGACATTAAGGCGTTTTCTCGTAAGCTGTATGGCGATGTGGATATGGCGGTTAAGGATGGAAAATGTTAGAAAACAGCACCACATGAAATTGAGCAGATTTTTATGTTGTTAATAACTGCAGTGTTTCAAATCACGACTTGTAGACTACACAATGTTTTTTTAACTCCATAAGATTATTTTTGTTCAAAAGATTTCATGTTAGCAATTACAAATATTTGATCTAGTCGACGATAAAAATATTCACACAAATACTTTCAATGAAAGGTTTATTTAATCGATTGACCCGAATAATAAACAATGATTTGTATTTATTCGTCTACATATTTATCAGATGAGCGAAGACAATGGAAATACATCTCGAAATACATCTCATCTGGCATACATGTCTGAAATGTGTTATCTTGCATTTAAAATTATTTATTTAAAATATCAGTGATTTTATCATCGGAAAACCGACAGTCAGCAACCAGGAATCGAACCCTTGGCCCAGCACGCTGTGCACTAGGCGATCCAACACAACAAAAGTTGTGATTCAAGCTTTCGTGTACATTGTACTGTTTAGGCTAGACTAACACGCTCCTCTGTTATCACTGTGTTATTTGTATGTATAGCACAGTAACCGTGCATAAGTTGGTACAAAAAGAATATACCATCATCATCGTTGGGAGACTTATTTCAATTATCCGTGATTTCATCATTGGACAATTATTTCCACCACTAATTCAACCTCTCCTATATAGTATTGTATCGAACGGATAGGCTGTGTTGTGTCTACAATGGCCCCATTGACACCTATGGTGCCGATTCCTGTGAAAGCTAACACTCCGCATGAAATAACATTATCTCTACTTGTGGTGACGATCCCTGCCAATTTAATTTTTGCTCTGTAAAGAACTCATTTTGGTAACACACAACAGAGTTGGAATATCTTCGTGTTGTAACAAACTTTACTTATGAGTGAAGTTCTTGTTCCACATGGTGGTTTTTGAACATGCGATGTTTTTAATGTATTGCCATTCATAAATGATATGCAAACTACAGTATACGTAACTGGTAAATATGCATGGCCCGTCCACAACTTCTTCAAAGTGTTGGCAATGCTTCCTTTGGATGAAAACAGATGGAACACTTTCAAAGAGGGTTCAGAAGTATACATACAGTATATTTTTATCCCTGTTGCACGTTGAGTTCTAGTATGTTCTTGATATGATAGATTCTAACCAGCAATATTTTGGTGTTTGCTGATTAGTTTACTGCTGATTATTACAATTGAGAGGAATATTCCTATTTAATTACTTAACGATTTCGCTGGTGGAAGGTGCTCAGACAAATAGCGAAGGCAAACGTGAGTTCGTGGCCTACAATATATTGTTTTTTGTTTCGATTTTTGCTTGCATGATTTAACACAATTCACGTAAAGAGTGGCCTGTAATGTGAGATCAATTTGTACAGTGAAATTAACGTTTTTCTTGTTCATGTCACTGAATTGCCAATTTTCTGTAAGCAATAATGACAAACCTTGTTGAACCGCTTAGCTGTCGTCGATCACAAAAGTAAGTGTCGTTCTTCCTCTGACCTGCACAGATCATATCCGGTGTGGATCTCAATTAATCCTAAATCTTTCTCAACGATATTTTTTGGTCACACTGAATTTTTTTATCATTGAACATTCTGAAGTGGATAATTTATCCAAGCTATCGATAACTTATATCAGAACAATTCTAGCTCTAGAAAGAACAATATTTAAAAATGTTCTCATCGAGACCCACGGTGAGTTGAACATTTTTCCTATTAGAATGTCGAATGTTTTCAATAATATTTTTCATCATCCTAATAAGCACACCCTGGATCGGCCTATGAGCAATAGCTGTTTTTCCCCGTTCCTTCATATCTGATTACAGATGGAGCGAGATCAGTGAAGCGGTTCCTGAGATGAAGTTGTCTTGCCAAAGCGGGACTCCAGAAAATGATTCATTGTTAACAACGACAAGACAGTATGGCAGCCTCCATGCAGCAGCAATGATCTTAGGTAACAGGCAGAGAGCTGAGACGAGGGAGGAGGGGGTGGACGCTTTCGCAGTGGGTTCATTCTTTATTTTGTCGTGTTGGAAAATTCATCGCGTGTAAGAGGTTTATAAAATGGTGTAACAAAAAATTACAACTACAAGCACAAGCATAGAGTCATAGATTATAACCATCAAACATGACATGTTGAAAATAAAATTTGTTAGCTGTTTCTCCAGTTATTAATTATAAAAAATAATGCAGAATCTACCGCATAAATGCACAATTATTACGTTGCACCACATAGCTTATCATGGAGGCACTGAACCATGGTGAATCAAAGTCGCCCGAATCTTCCCTCAACCGTTATATCGGTCAACCAGATTGGAAATAAATCATCAAAGTATGTTTCCCAACTAAAGTATAAGTCCGATGTACACCATTTGCAGACTATATGTGTAACAATGTTCATGCTTGTGTGTATTCGCACTTTAAATTAGCAGGAAGCACATCATTACCCATTATTGCACAACATCCTCACATGCGTCGAGTAGTCAGTTATATACACAGTGTTCATGTTCTTAAGTTTAGTACGTTAAAGCTGTGCTTAATACTGTGCTTCATGTAGAGGCGGTTATACTTGTGACAACACAAGAGTTAACTACACTCATAATGACAGATTAGTGGGTTGATGATGTGATATTCTATAGCCAAACGATCCTTCGCACAATTCCAAAGTAAACTAATGGTGATGAAATCTTTTTTCACACTCACAGTACGTTGTTTCATGCTGATGAATGCATCCTGACAAGTGAATCCTTGTATCCTGTGAAAATCTTTCGGAATTATATATTTCATCTTATTTTACTTTAATCCCTGAAGTCTGAACCCACTTATGGATATAAGAAGAGCAGTCAAGTGTTGTTAGTCATAAGAAAATAAACATTAAGAATCTAAATTTAACGCATTGTTTGTTATGTGTGTGATATAAATTTCACACAGTGAAAGAACAATTTGAAATTTATTGTTTACAATAATAAAACCTCCTAGATAGCGTTACACGAGTTACTGAACATGTTTCAAGTTGAGAAACAATTTTTATGGAACCAATTTCTTTAATTTCCTTCTTTGATTCCTTAGCAGGCAATGGAAACATTTATGAGTAACGATAATGCGAATGTACAAGTTCTATGTTTTCTCAATTGAGGGATGTATTAATAGGGTCCTAGTGGTGACAGAGGAGTGTGTAGACATAAATAGTTTTAACATGTGTCTAACCTATTAATGAGGCAGATTGATGTCTCTTTTCTGACACTCAATCATTGAATGGCCGCCACTTCTCAATCAGAAGACACACGAACTGCTGTTCGATCATGTGGCAGATTGAAAAAAAATATACATTTATAGTTTGCTTAGTTAAACTGAGTTTTGCTTGCTAGTTTACAAATTCATTCTCCATCGATCGATCAAAACGCAAAAGCATTATTCAATCTGCATGTGTGATGAATGAGAATATAGATCTGACTGATTTAACATAAGAAATTTAGATTCGTCGTGGCCAAACCCCTTCCAACAGAGCATGGAGTTTTTGATAACATACAGCAGAACGTGTCGCGTGTGCCGAGTAATGTTCATAGATTTTTAAATTATTTTTCTCTGCACATCATTCAGGGTTTCCAAGCATGCCAGAATAATTTACTGTTATATATGAGTAGACAAATTATATGAGGATGGTGGTCAATGTACAATATAGAACCAAACATGTGTTATATTAAGTAGTTTGATGAGTGAACTGCAATAACGAATAACTCGTCATCGTTAGAACTCTCTAGATATATACAATTTTCATTGAAAATGTAATTTGGAGTACTTCTGAATCTCATTTTCTCATCGTTCAGGTTTGTTTTACACCATCTCGATATGTTGCCATTGCAATTTCGTGACACAACAAACAATAGCAGCCTTCTGCACAGATAAGCGTTAGGCAGCAGAGCGCACTTCAACAACAACTCAACACAGGACGTCAACATTATTGCAGTAACACAAATGCAAATGACATGTACAGATTCGGAAAGATATATTTACATGACATGTATAGAAACCGAAAGATTTCTATGCTTTGCAATTAAGAAATGGAAAAGTGGAAGATCAGTGTTGAACGCTGGGAGCACTCATTATGTGAGAGGACATCAATGAGATTATCGATCCAATCCACTTCATATCTTCAATAACATTGTATAAAGGAGCCTGCAATTTATTCGAATGAACATAGCACAAATGTTGTCCAAACGGCATAGACTCATTTTTTACAAGGGACACTCTCAAGATGATCACTTTGCAGTAGCTTAACTCTGCCATAGCTCCATTATGACCAGAGGAGCCAGCAGCCTGAACGGAAATGTGCGTGCCAATATAAGCCTGTTCTTGCACTACCGCGACATCAAAGATGGCAATGATGCGCTCTTCGAACACAGTTTTGAAGAAGCCAATAGCAAACCTGGGAGAATTGATCTGTTTTATCACATTTCTGGTGCTTCCTCGAATTTGAATAAGTCGGTGATGCTGGTGGTCTTTCATGGCATGATCGGCGGCCAAGTCGCCGGTGACGATACCGTTTTGGAACTGATAACATCCCAGCTTGAAATATCATCTGAATCATTTGTGTCCGGCGATAAACCAATTGTGTTAAAAAAACGGGGATTGAAAAAAAATATAATTTGTTTTTGTGCCGTCTCAGATATTTTACAATGGGAAATCATTTAGATCATGATTATATTACCTAAAGACGGTCACGTTGGCCCGTTCTGAATATCTTAGTCGATACACTCTCTAAATAAATAATCTGCGGATTACCGCTCTCGCCCAGCCAAAATTTTATTGACGAAACAGTACAACATGGGCTTCTGCCAGGTGTAACACATTATTAGCGTATTACTGTTGGTTAAGCAGCTGGAACTATGCTACCAACATGGGGCAAAATGAAATAATTCAGTACCGATGTAATCAGAGGCTGCCAGCACTGGTTCTTCAGATGTTTTCCCACTACTGGTTTAGTGACATGGGAGTTTGCTCCAGAGAATAACTTCTACATTCCTTGTGGAGGAATGAAATATTGCACAGAATAGATCAAACCGCTTTTGATCCAGCAATAATCGATTGATTCGTTTAAATTTGTTGCTCGTGGATAGTTGGAAGCTCAATACATTTTTACTACGCGTCTCATTAATAACTCGGATGAACGGTTTGAAAATAATTTGAATAATTATCCAGTTAATAATGTTTTTTGGTTTGTAAAATAATAAAACAGCATGGAGGGAAATGGTTTTAATGCTTCGAAGCTGTAAACATTGAAAAAAAAAAACATTGTAAACCCTTGGATATATAAATTTATACAAAGTGAATGTATTTAGGATGTTGAATCCCAATTCCCATTCACGAAACATTCAACCCGACATTTGTGCAAAATAGAAAAAGTGTTGCGTTCCATCGTCTGACTATCCTTCACGATCAAACAAAAATGATCCGTTCACAAATGATGACGCACTCACTGGGAATCAATTATGACTCGGCTACGAAGCATTAAGTCATGAGGTCCATACTCCAACAACGTGAGCAAATTTTGTAATATGACGTATGATGTGTTAACGTACTGGTCAAACGGCCTCTTGGCAATTTGAGTACTGAAGGAAGGAAAGATTTAACAATACAGCAGAAACACAGGAGCGTTGATGAGAGACGAGAAGCAATGACGGAACATCGCATGAATGGACGGGGAGCCCAGCGTTCGCGCTAAAATTATTCCCGCACACGAACACTATCGCCACTTCAGTTCCCCTCACTGTCATGGCCGGACACTGTCATAACCGCTAAAAATCTTTCATCACACGTGCTTTCGACCTAAACGATGTTTCAGCCCACATGCATTTTCCACCACTTCAAAATATGCCACTGTCATAAATGCCACTGTCTTCAAACCTAAACAGGCGTACCAACCTTACGGTTATACCTTTAATGAAACTTAAATAAAAAAACATTAAAAAACGGCATTACGTAACCTACAAAAATACGTATGTTTGCCCTGCGGGTTAGAAATACGTACCTTTGCCCTGCGGGTTAAAAACACGAACCCTAGGTTAGGTTAGGTTGGGTAGGAAAAGTTTCATATAAGTGATGACCAGTAAAATGGTACGACTGGTGGCTGATTCTGACGTGGGCTGAAACAGAGTTTAGGCAGAATGTGAGTGGCAGATATGACAGTGGCTGGTGTGACTGAGGAACGCTATCAATGTTCGCTGTTAAAAAATTGTACCGTAGGTAGGAATCGGAACAATTTGTGGCTGATAAGGCAGTTGGCGGAGATGATAGGGGCTGATCTGACGTTAGCTATAAAAGAATTTAGCGCCAGGGATAGTGACCCGAATGGACGCAATTGGGGGCAGGATGGGAGGTGGATAGCAAAAGATGGAGAAGGCGGAAGGTAAGAACGGCTTCTTGCATAAGTTTAGCGTTAAAGTACAAGAGTTTACAATTTGATCGGTTACATAGATTTTTGAGGAATTTCCCAAATTGTGGATCAGTTCTCTGCAACGTTTAATGTGCAAATATGTAATGACTTGAATATTCTCCCACTACTTTCAATAAAATTTTCGGAATTTCTCCGATACATCTTTCTTGTTTATAATAATTATGTTTTACTATACGAGTTTACCTTAGATTACCTGAGGTGTTCACTTATTCCAGGCCCGTTCCTTAGACGAACTGCCGCGGACATGCAGACCAATGCGATTAGTCAAGAAGAAAATTCCTTATCAAAGTAGTAAGGAACAACTACTGTCAGCCCCATGAGCCCTTAGTCAAATTTTGACTAGTCGTGACTTCTCCGTGACCATGGACAGTGGATATATCAAGGTTGTTATGTACTTTTTCATTCGGTAATAATAGTAGCGTAGAAGTTTTTGTCGATATGTGCTCGAAAGAAGATTTCCTGATAGCGTTATAACTCATCGGCATCAGCAACAAATTTAAATTATCATCCCCTGGAGAACTGCTCATTTGTTCGTGAAACCAGGTTTGACCAAGTTGGTTAAAGTTGGTTTAAAACCAACTGACCAAGGCTTCTTTTCAATATTTGTGAAGCCTAGTTTAAACGGAGGCCGCCGTGGCCGAGTGGTTAGCGTATCCGACTGCAGTGTCAGCATCCGGTGCTGCATGTCGCGAGTTCGAGCCTACTGTAGGCATGGATATGGCGGTCTTGTGGCGGGAGATTGGGCGCCTTCCCCCTCTATGTCAGCCTAACTTAGTCACCTCCCTAACTAGAAGGAAACGGTTGAATGTCTATGCATACATACATACAATTTACATCAAATTACATTCATTTACAAAAATTGTGGCCTAATTAGGAAAATTATAAAGTTTAAATGTTGAGTGTGAAACGCTCTTTCGGATATTTTGTGAGCCCTTAATTACCAAACAAATTTAATTTTGTAACTGTTCCTAGCAGCCATTTAATTAACTTCTAGCTTCACTCCTCCAGATACTTGTTCTTTTGTACTGCTTCTGTTCATAAAGCTGGTGTTGCTAATCCAGTCATAGTACAACATCACCTCCCTGTTAGTGACCACAGCCTATAACTGCCCAGGGGATGATTAGGTATAGGGACCGATGCATCGATGAACAGTGTGCTAAATGAAGCGAATACACGTTAAATGAAGGAAGACTGTTCAATTTCTCCAACCCATAACAAAAAATTTTACATTGATGGGTCGAGGCATCATGTGTTCATATTAATGCTGGTAACAGAGTGACACAACTGCCTTCTGCGACGGAGATGATGAATGTAAATCCATGTTTTTATGATGACTGCGATTTAGTTCGTGACTTAGCAAGCGGACATCATTCCTCTTTTTCTGTTATACTGGAAGGCTAAACGAATATATCCTTTTTCCTTATAATTCGAATTGCTCTACCTGCAGGTATAAAACCAGAATGATCAGCACTGAGCTGAATTTATAGTCTCCTTCTTTAAATTAATTGTACTATACGAAAATCACTAATTTTATGTCAAGTTTAAAATCATCTACCGCAACCAAATGTGGCAGCAGAGTGCAAGGAAACTTGAATTTTGTTAATCACAAGGTTTGACGATGGAATCTCTTACAATGTTATTGAAATTCAGTGAGCTATTAAGTGATTATTATATTCCTGTTATCAATTTACTGTGTTTCCCGCAAAGATTCTCAATATATCTACATTCTTCTCATGATATTCTTATATGATAATGACTGAATTTGATGTTTCATTGTTCCGCTCCTCTAATTTCATCATCTCTACGCGATGAGTAATTGAGAAGATGGGTAAATTATATCAGAGGGACGAACGAAAGTTTCAGAACCAATAATTGCATTAAAAAATAGGTAAAAACTTATTTGTGCATCAGTACTAATTATTGACATTTGTTCCAACGCATCGCGAAAACAAAGTGATTCATTGTTTCACCACCAATGTACTATTTTAGTTTCCCCAACTTGATCTGATATGTAGCTGCTAACATTGACTTAGCGATTGTGCCTTTGATGGTTCCTTCGCGACATGTTGATAAGTGCCTGCCAACATCTATGACTCGTAGATGGTGATCCCCCACCAAATACACATATGGTTAAAAACTTATATACATCCACATTGCAACAAACAGGCAACCTTGATTAAATTTCGTTAACCGTGTTTTTTCGGTCGGTTGTAAAGCTCTGCATGTGCCCAGGGACGTGTCGGTTAGGTGTCAATAGGTTATTAGCTCTGCATGTGCCCAGGGACGTGTCGGTAAGGTGCCAATAAGTTACTGTATTAGCTCTGCACGTGCCCAGGGACGTGTCGGTAAGGTGCCAATAAGTTATTAGCTCTGCACGTGCCCAGGGACGTGTCGGTAAGGTGCCAATAAGTTATTAGCTCTGCATGTGCCCAGGAACGTGTCGGTGAGGTGTCAGTAAGTTATTAGCTCAGCATGTGTCCAGGGACGTGTCGGTGAGGTGTCAGTAAGTTATTAGCTCTGCATGTGCCCAGGGACGTGTCGGTGAGGTGTCAGTAGGTTATTAGCTCTGCATGTGCCCAGAAACGTGTCGGTGAGGTGTCAATAAGTTATTAGCTCTGCATTTGCCCAGGGACGTGTCGGTGAGTTGTCAATAAGTTATTAGCTCTGCACGTGCCCAGGGACGTGTCGGTAAGGTGCCAATAAGTTATTAGCTCTGCATTTGCCCAGGGACGTGTCGGTGAGGTGTCAATAAGTTATTAGCTCTGCATTTGCCCAGGGACGTGTCGGTAAGGCGTCAGTAGGTTATTAGTTCATCACGTGCTCAGGGACGTGTGAGTAAGTTATCAACAGGTTAGTTTACATACCTCTCGAACAGGCCCCCTCTCCATCATTAGTCACTGAATCTGATCTTATATTGTTCAACTCATTCTGGTAAGGTTGTTGAATCTTATTATCCTCGTCTCATGAACGAATAGAAGCGAGTAATCCAT
>SDVV010040779.1:0-10504 GCA_016164225.1 Gammarus roeselii | reverse complement strand
CCTACCTTTGGTATTTTTATCGCATTTTCAATGCTAGGCATACTGTATTGCAATTCATTGCATGTCATGTTGCATATCTGCAACTATATTGCTAGTCCTCTGAAATTTTAGGGCTAATAATAATACCATACATTTATACGCTCATTCTTTTGATGATAAATCTAACAGTTACATAATAATTTAGATGCAGCATTAAAGGTTAAAGCTCCACACATATTCTTTTTCTTGCACGAATGTGGATTTACGGACACGTTCATGGTAAATATTTCAACCCTGCTAACGACTTTATCCGATCACTGTTGCATTAATCAATTTAAACGTGGCATATATTCAATTAGGTTGATGATATTTACTGCGATTGTATTATCAATATCTACGATATTCGCACTGATATTGTTTTCGTTCGCTATATATGCTGTCATATTATGACCAAATGTCACATCACGCGGGATTTGTTTAAAAATATATGAGCTTATTAATAGATCGATTAAATAATAAAAGATCAGCAAATAAATAACTTGAGTTATGATGTAAATTTTCAGACGATGCTCGAAATATCGTGGCATCACCATGCTGGCTCAAGTTATAGTGTTTATTTAGAGCTCAGCTATATATTTATACTGATTCGGTAGGAAATTACTTAAGCATACATCGATACTCATCATAAGCATGATGTCATTAAGACGAGGTATATCGTCAAAACGCCCCTGCGTGTAAAGACCTTGAAACAGTCCTGCGTGTAGGGACGTCAAAACAGCTCTACTCCAATATGATGGGAAAGGTAGTCACAGCGCTGAACGGGTAGTGCCGGTGGCAAACTTGCTTCAGCTTGGCACAGTACAGACTCGAACACGTACAGAGCGCAGCCAACAAGAGCGGTGCGCACGCACTGGTTGTGTTGCCGCTTAAGAGGGTTCACTGCCTCGGTCACGAGAGATTCTGCGTTTGATCAGCTCCCAAAGATGTAACATTTAAAGTGAATTAAACATATTTCATTTAAGTATCAGTGTTATGATACGTGGTATTGCAGATAAATATGGTATTGTTACCGTTACTTAGGGTGTTTCCACGCTAGGCGACCTTATCTATTTCCCGTTCCCATACGTTATAATGCACGTCATGCTCAAAAACGCAGTGTTGGGTGCTCACGGTAGCTTATCTCTTGGTCGCGAAAAGGCACTAACTTCCGCAAGTGGTGCCGTGGCATACCTGTTTCACCCTGTCACGATCGCCCAGGTTACTCAGGTGTGAGCGGTGGTGAATGTTGGTGAATGGTGGTTATTGTTGGCTATTATTGATTATTTGTGATGGAATTTTGATGTGGTAATAGGTATAGTAAAGGGTAATTATTATTGTATGAATTATTGTTAGGGTTTATTGAATTGGCTTATCCGCAAGAGATGTTGGCTTGCTACATGAAAGGCTGGTAATGTTTATTTATTAGTTCATGTATTTATCGTATTAACTAATGTTTGGGTTTATTGAATTAGCTTATCTGAAAGAAATGTTAGCCTGGTATATATCAATTTGACTGTATGTGTAGGATAAGTTTTTTTTTTAGTATATGGTATTGTAGTATTTAATCGATAGGGTTGTGTGTGTAGTATACATTCTTTTTTAATAGTACACTTAAATAATTATTTATATATCGTATTATTTAGTGTTGCAGGCACCGCTGTTATATCAAAGGGCATTTATTGCAGTGTAATAGGATTTCAACTTGCTGTGTCTTCCATTGCTCGATCTATAAGTTGTTTAGTTTTTTTTTAGTGATTTAGATACCGTTGGGATAGGATTTCAACTTGCTTCCATTGCTCGATCATCAACATTGTTAGGTATGTTGACCTGTTATGTATTAGTGAAATGCAGTATTATGTAGGCTCTCTGTTATTATAGAGCAAAAACTATAGTACTGGATTAATTTCAGCCACGTTTTTTCCTATTGTATGTATGTATAAAATTTCACAGTTACATCAGTACACCTCGTTATTTATGACACAAATAAAAGGCGCTGCAATTATACGTTAACATATTTTCAATTCGTATGACTGTGGACAATGAAAATTATATGTTCAAGTTTATATTTATTACATAGTTAAATAGTAGCATTGTTACAACATATTAGGAACATTTACATATTAGGAACATTTCATCAACATTTAAGGTATATTTACATCAACCTATTTTCATCATATTAGGAGCGGTTGCAGGGGGTATACTATCTTAGGAATATTTACATCAACATCTTACGAACATTCACATATTAGGAACATTTACAGTATAAAACATGAAGACGTGCATGTACTTTGGCCCGAGTGTACTCGCCAAAGACGGCCTCACCCGGCTTTCATGTTAAATCCATGTTTACATCGACATCATCATCCAAGACACATCGCTTCCTCTTTTTAGTGACGGTAGGTTCAACTTCAATGTTTTTTGGGGGAATATCAGGATTGCCATTGGCTAGAGTTGTGCACATGTCAACATAGTAGCGCTTTTTTTCAAATTTACTGCGGTAATTTTTAATAGTGCGTACAGTTTGATGCTGGTATGCTTGTTCGCGAATGTTGCGCATGGTGTCAAAGTGTGTATGTTTTCTGGTTATAGATATCTCTGTATTGTTTATGTCTGATTTTGGCTTGCGTCTGGTAATTGACACCTTTGCAGCTGATTTTGTTGCGTCGGACTCGAGCAACATACTGTAACCCTTTGGTTGCAAGCTAATGATTTCACATGGGTAGTCGTTGCATATATCGCTTTTCAGTAGCCCAGCTGTCCTTTCTTTGATTCGTCGTACAAGGGATGATTTTTGGGTAGTTGGAGAAGTCCATTTATTAAGTCAGAGGAACTGTACGCATTTCCGTCTCAATGTCAGCTACACCTTTGAACTAGAGCATTAACGAGTCTGTGTCCGAGTACATGAGCGAGACGATATCACTGTATTTAGGTTTCAGTAAGTCATAAAAGAAGCTGTTGACTCATGATTTAGCTTTCTTAAACACGTAGAATGTGTGTATCATACGAACATTTTGGAGCGGGTGTATCATACGGATTTTTTTTCGCTTTATGATCATGATGACTGTTTCGGGGCCGATGACGTAGCAGTTTTCAGGAAGGGGTTGGCAGGGTGTTTTCGGAACTCATTGGCTGTGCACACGACCTTTGCCTCTAGACTTTTGTTGAGCGGCGATTGAACAAAAACTTGCCGTATATACTATTTGGTAAAAGCTTATATAGAGACTTTTCGAAAGAATTCATGGACTCTTAACGTTCTTTGGATATTTTTCCTAATGAAGGATTTGAAGACAGGCTCCTGTTTGATTTGAAATATTCGATAAAACTTGATCACTTCCAGTCTTTGCCTGAGGAATACTTGCAATAATTCCAGAGCCACGAGGTAGTCAGTTTAGGGTAGATGACTAGCAGCCAGCTTACGATTTGCTCGTTTCCTGTTTTTGAGATGTTCCGAGCCTGCTAAGAGATTTTTGTGAAGGGTGACACATCGTCCAAGCTAACTTCTTTGAGATGTAGCAGTAGTAGCAGCTCGTCTGTTTTCCGTGCAACTTCGTCACTGACTTGGGCATCGATGCAGACAATGTACGTGTACTCGCCAGAATAGTCCGCATTTACCATGTTGAATGCGTGAACTTCTTTCGGTGTGAGCTCGTGGATTTTACCAATGATAAGGGGCTCACTCAAGCGTCCGCTATAAAGACTGTTATAGTCCTACATTACTGCTGAAGAGACAGGTAGTTCAGGGTCAAAGTCTTTGCATCGGTGATTGTTTTTTTCTTGGTAAGGCCTTTCGTCAACGTCACAAATCCGCCTCTTGTAATTTTATCAATCAGGAGGAGTAGATCGATATCTTTGACCAGCTCCAGCTTCATCTTGCCTTCGTAGAGGGCAGCTTGCATTGCAAAGCCAGGGGCGCTCACAAAATGGATGAGATCCAGGATAAAGTCGCGTGGCATGGTCTTCCTAAGCTTTTGGAAGACTTTGGGTAGTAGCAACGTGTCTATTAATAGATAAATTCTCAAATAGTCACAAAGGGTCTTCCAATTGGCTGCATGCCACATTTCAATCACTTCAGCCTAATCAGAGTCAGGAATTCCTTTGCCTCAAAGTTGACTGTAAAAGTCTTGCTGCGATGGGATGTCAGTTTAGTCCAGCACAGAATCCGGTGTGATGGCTTCGTAGCAGAAATGTCATTTTCGATTAGCGAGTTCTAGAACCTTGTCATTGTAGCTTAGACTTGTGAGATGAGATTTGAGGAGCGGCATGTCACGGCCACTATCTTTAAGTTTTTGGTGAGACTATCTAAACTTGAGTTGGGAAACGAGTAGAAGTTGATGAACTTCACACCGCACCGGCTCGTGGCATCATTCAAGGAGACGGAGATGCTAAACATCTCATCTCACTGTTTAGGCAACACACGGATATTAGAGAAGTTAGTGCCCTCCAATCCTCTCAATATGAAGCGCATATCATAGGCAGAGGCATTATGAGCAATACAAGGCATGAACCTGAGTTTCTCCGGGATTCTAAAGTTACAATTAAAGCACAGAGCTCCAACATAGTTGCCACACATCACTTCTTTATTGGGTTCGAAGACCTCCTCGATCTAATGATTATGGTGGCGTACTCTATTTTACATTTTTCTCCAAAAGTGTCCCCGCAGAACTCACATGTCTTGCTTTCGCAATATTTTTTCAAGTCTTGTTCTGTGAGGATGGGGTTGGGGTACAAGGTTAAGGTAGACATATAGTCATTATAATCCAGCAACAGATTCTTGACGAGATGTGTCTCCATCTCCTCAAGGGGGACTGAAGTCGAATCGACTACTTTGTGCCTTAAAATTTTCCCATCTTTATCCACCAGAGTATAACTGTACATGCACAACTTGTGTACGCTAACTACATTTTTTCCCTCTGTTTCAGGCTCCAGAACAGATTCACAGTCATAGTAGGCAACAACGGGCGGTTTCATTGATGCATGCATGGCTGAGAATTGGTAAATCTCGCCTTCTTCAGGCATACTGATATTTTGCATTCCGGACGAAGACAATTTTACGTGTCCAGCTTTTTTGTTTTCATTCATGCCTTGCATGCAGAATGGACAAAAAATATAAAGCTAGATATCGCTTTTCTAAATGAACGCAAAAATTTAGAGAAGCAGGGAATGAGCGCGACATGGTTGGCCTCTAAGGTTTGCACAAGATGGACCGTGTAAATACTGACAAGACCATACCCCTCTTTTCTTTTATGAGCTGATATTGTCTGATGTTCAGGTTACATCCCCTTTCTATAAGAAGAATATCCTCTAAAGTCACAGGTTCGTTCATGGTAAGGTTTGGAAATTGGAAGTATGTATCTTTGTACTGGAGATAAGTAAACTCTGATTCACGTTTGAAATTTGAGAGGTGTGTGTTTTCATGCAAGTGGAAGTGCGTTATGAGGCTTGTGAGCACTTTATTATTCTTTGATTTCATGTTGACAATGTGGTAGCAGCCAAGACATTTTTTGGGTCAAGGAACAAAATCACCAAGAGGTTTTGTTCCAATAACACCCGTCCTATAAAATGCAAGCTCAACACTGGTTACTGTATTAATGCTCCACCCACTACCTTCTCGCTCCTGCTTCTCTAATTTATTCTGCAAATATACCCCGAGATCCTCGATTAACTTACCTAAAACTGTGTTTTTTGGTGGCTGGACAGCTTTCGTGTTAAGCACCCAGTTCTTGCTGTGAACAGCTCCATCCTCAATTATTTTGCCCATTTTAACATTTACAATGCATTGTAGTCTTTGAAATTTGCCTAATTTAGAAATAGCGTGTGCCTCTAGTTCCTTGCGTCTTAATATAATAATGGAAGATATGTTGACATGTTCAGTGTGTGGTACAAATTTTGAACTTACAAAATTGTTTTTCATTTTTTTTTAGAGGTAGGCGGATAAAATACAGGCTCATGTATTGGATCAGTAGGCTGAGCGACAAACTGTTCCGGAGCAGTAGGCTGAACTCCGGGTTGTTCCGAAGCAGTAGGCTGAACTCCGAATTGTTTTGGAGTAGTAGGCTGAACTCCGGGTGGTTCCGGAATTGGGACACCTGCGGGTTGCGGGCTTGTGGATATTATGAGGCAAGGTTGCGAGGCATGCGCTAGGGCTTGCGAAGAGCGGACAGACCTCACTTCGGTATCGGTCACTCCCTGCATCCTCCAACAATGGCGTATCCGCCATCACCATATCATTTTGGTTCATCCTACAAGTAAAAACAAATACATATTAGATTAATAAACAACAAAGATATATCTAGAATATAAGACTAACAAAGTTACAGAAATATATCTTTGAAAATAGGCATGTTACTTACATTCCAAGACGGCATCCGCCGTCTCATACAACAGTTGCCATACACCGTCAGATGAATAATAGTCGCCATACGCTGCCAGATGTACGATAGCAAAACCAAATCAAAATCAAAATAAAACGTTAGCAGCAATGTGGGACTTTAACAGTCTTTATTGCAGATGCTTGAGTGAGTTTTATCATTAGTGGAATCCACGAAATCACATCCGAAGAAATTCAAGCATTCAAATGGGTAAATTTGGAATGTTCTGGCGTGTACACGTGCTTTGTCTGTATCGATGCCCAAGTCAGCGACGAAGTTGCACGGAAAACAGACGAACTGCCACAATCGCTACATCAAAAAGAAGTTAGCTTGTAGCTACAATGTGTCGCCCTTCACAAAAAATCTCTTAGCAGGCTCGGAACATCTCATAAACAGGAAACGAGTAGATAGTAATTAAGCTGGTTGCTAGCCATCTACCCCAAACTGACTATCTCGTGGTTCTGGAATTATTGCAAGTACTCCTCAGGCAAGAACTGGAATTGACCAAGGTTCATTGAATATTTCGAATCAAACTAATTCTTCCGAAAAGTCCATATATAAGCTTTTATCAAATAGTATATACGGAAATCGTTTTTTCATTCCGCTGAACAGAAGTATAATGGCCAAGGTCGTGTACACAGCCAACGAGTTCCGAAAACACGCTCCCAGCCCCCTCCTGAAAAACTGCTATGCCATCGGCCCCGAAACAGTCATCATGATTCTAGAGCAAAAAATATCCGAAAGATACACTCACTCCATGTTGGATTCTACGTGCTTGAGAAAATTAAAGCAGAAGTCAACAGCTTCTTTTATGACACTCTAAACCCCGAAAACGTTGACAACGTCTCGCTCATCTACTCGGACACAGAGTTGTTGCTGATCCAGTTCAAAATTGTGACCGACATTGAGACGGAAATGCGTAAAGCTCCTCTGGCTGAATTCATGGACTTCTCCAACTACCCCAAAAACCATCCCTTGTACGATGAATCAAAGAAAATACAGCTGGGGCTACTGAAAAACGAAACAGCCAACGACTACCCGAGTGAAATCATTTGCTTACAACCGAAGTGTTATAATATGTTGCTCGAGTCCGACGCAACAGAATCAGCTGCAAAAGGTGTCAATTACCAGAAACAAGCCAAAATTAGACATGAACAATATAGAGATATTCATAGCCAGAAAATATATACACACTTTGAGACCATGCACAACATTTGCACACAAGCATGCCAGCTTCAAACTGTATGTACTATTTAAAATTGTCTCAGTAAATTTGAACAATAAGTGCTACTATGTTGACGCGTGCACAACTCTAGCCAATAACCATCCTGATATTCCCAAAAAATCCATTAAAGTTGAACCTACCGTCACTAAAAAGAGGAAGCAATGTGTCTTGGATGATGATGTCGATGTAAATATGGATTTAACTTGGAAGAGACGTAAGCCGGGTGAGGCCGTCTTTGGCGAGTACACTCGGGCCAAAAGTACATCCACGTCTTTAAGTTTTATTCTGTAAATGTTCCTAAGATATTGATGTAAATATTCCTAAGATGGTATACCCCCTGCAACCGCTCCCAATATGATGAGAATGTGTTGTTGTAAATATACCTACGATGTTGATGTAAATGATCCTAATATGTAAATGTTCCTAATATGTTGTAACCATGCAACTATTTAACTATGTAATAAATATGAACTCGAACATAGACGTATCATTGTCCACACTCATGTGAATTGAAAATATGCGAACGTATAATTGCAGCGCCTTCTATTTCTATCATAAATAACAATGTGTACTGACGTAACTGTGAAAATATTTACATACATACAATAGGAAAAAAAGCGACTGAATTTAATCCAATACCATAGCTTTTGCTCTATAGTAACAAAGAGCCTACATAATACTGCATTTCACTAATACATAACAGGTCAACATACCTAACAATGTTAATGGTCGAGCAATAAAAGCAAGCGGAAATCCTATCAGAACGGTATCTACATCACTAAATAAAACCCTAAACAACTTATAGATCGAGTTATGAAAACATCAGCAAGTTGAAATCCTATTACAACGCAATAAATACCCTTTGATATAACAGCGGTGCCTGCGACACTAAATAATACAATACATAAATAATTATATAAGTATACTATTGAAAAAATTATGTACTACATATACAACCAGATCGATTAAATACTACAATACCATTTACTATTTACAGGAATTAAATCCTACGCATACAGTCAAATCGATAAGTATCAGGCTAACATTTCTTGAGGATAAGACAATTCAATAAACCCTAAAATTATTTAATACAATATACATGAACTTTCATCAGATTTGTATATACTATTACGTGTTTGTGTAGAAGTACTCCACATCATTTACTATAGGTTTCAGTTATGCCTATCAGTCACAGGTCTTGGCAACTTATTCACGTTAGTTGTTTGGTAGGTAACATGCTAGTTTTTTCTCGAACATTATTGTTTTCAATGTATGTTTTGGGTATGGAAGAGAATTGATCTTTTTGCTTTATTATTACTTGACCGTTTTAGTATATTTCATTCAGTTTTGTATTTTCTCTGTACAGTTTCCATCTTCGATGCAAGGCATTGGGTATTTTAAACAACTATATGAGTATTAGGATATATTTCGTTTAAATCTGCATTGTAGAACATTATTTCAGTTATAATTTAGTTACATGTTGTATTTACTTAGTGTTTTATACATCTTTTTACAAGTTGATACAATGTAATCGTGGATATTAAAGATATAGAAGATTCGATTTGTTAAAAACTTGGTCTTTTTGTTAGCTTATTGTATGTTTATTGTAGGATCATACTTCAATGTTTAGGAAGAGTTAGAGAGTTCCCTAGGCAAGAGCTCGTTGTGTTTACGTTTATTTGTATAAATAAACCGACTTACTATGATGGATACCCTAGTGTATTAAATTTTTTAATGTTAATTAGAGCAGAGTATAGAATTACGTAGTTATTTTATTATTGTAGTATGATCCTTTCCCCGATAATCATACGAATGTAGGTTTAAGATGTGTAAATCCATACAATATCCTGTGGAATTTCATCATAGAACCCTAGCATGTGTTTAGTTTAACGTTTTAGAAGACGATTTACTGGATGGAGGGGTCCAGGTGTAGACGCGGTTAACACTCTTTGGTAGTCATTTGGAGTTCATCCATGTTCAACGTGAATTTATAAGTTCTTGTGGATGTCGGTCTCAAGTTCCATGGGTTTGTTAGAGAGGTTATGCGACAAGCTGCTGATCGTTGTAGTGATTTATTTAGGTGGTCAGTGAACAGATGCCTAGATTTTCTCGACAACACTCTTTGAGACTCATGTCAGCCCATTCTTGACGACTGTCCCTGTGTATAGATTCTTAGTCAAGTCCAGGATGTGACTTTGCTCGACGTTGTTCAAAGATGATGGAGTAGAGTAGAGAATCTTATTTAGCTATTTTATAGTTGTTGTTGTTGTGTGATTTTGATTGATTATCTTAGGAATATATCTGTATTATGTATAAATTTGCCTAAATTCATGGAATATCGGGTATAATGTGCGCTTAATTGGATGTAATGGTCCAAAATATTGGTATGTTTTACACCTCGTTGTTGGATTTGGATCCGGTTCAAAGTCGTCTTGGAGAAATAATCTACTGGATTTGCTTAGAGTGTTGGTGTTCAATTTCTTCATTAAATTAATGTACATCTCAATCATGTTATCCGTTCGCATGTCTTTACCAGATGCTTATTTCCGTAGGCCTTACTTTTATAAATGTTTGTGATCCGTTGGCGGTTTGTACAGTTAGAAATTCTTTATTAAGTCAGGCATTGTTATGAGATTTCGTTCCAATTTAGAATATCTGACTTATTCGAGCATTCACAATATCCATAGCATGTTTCACTCAAGGTGTGTGATGATGGCTGCAAACCTAACCCATCCTAACCTGTCCTAACCTAATATAACCAAGGATTATATTTTTTTCCGTTTTCATACTTATGTTATGTATTTCTTCATTGATTTAAGCTTTATTCATATCAAACCTCTTCACTTGGCTCTATTGATTTTTCCAATCTGTACCAGTTTATGTACCTATATAT
>SDVV010040778.1:0-10504 GCA_016164225.1 Gammarus roeselii | reverse complement strand
TATATGGCGGGCGTGTCTCCGATTGAGCTTCGAATGAACGTGGGTAAAAGTAAAGTAAGGAGATGCTCGAGGACTGTGAAAGCGAGCAAAATTAGTGTGCTCCTAAATGGAGAGCTGATGGAGGAAGTTCATTGTTTAAGTATATGGGCTCCCATGTGGAGGTAACTGAACTTGTGGAAACTGAAGTGAAGGCGCGAGTGAAGGAAGGGTGCGAAGTGTTGGGTGCACTGAGGAGTGTAATTAACTGTAAGACGTTGGGGATGGGAGCAAAGAGAGGGTTGTATGAGAGTGTTGTTGTCCCAACTGTGCTCTACGGAACTGAGACCTGGGGGGTGAGAGCAGAAGAGAGAAGAAGGTTGAATATTTTCAAGATGAAACGTTTGAGGAGCATGGCTGGAAATACGCTGAGAGACCGGATCACCAACCAGAGTGGATTCACGTGTTCTGAGATGATTCGGGCACATGGTGAGGATGAATGAAGGGTTATTGGTAAAACGGATGATGAAGACTAAGGTGAGTGGGTCGCAGGCCTTGAGGTAGACCGAAGTTTGGGTGGATGGATGGTGTGAAGCAGGCGTTGGGAAGGAGGGACTTGAATTTAGAAATGGCGAGAGAGCATGCACTGAACAGGCATGATGTGCTCTTCCGCATTTGACATCACGTTGTAGGGATGGTCGTGGGTGTGGGGGGCCCGGCCATCATGATGCGGCGGGGGTAGATCAGTGGAAACTGTCGGGCCCTGCTGCGGACAGCGGATAACAATTGTGTTTGGACCAACTTCAAGCTACCTCTAAACTTAAATTCGCGAGTGATTCGTGTATAAAACTTCTAAAAGGTGTGGTATAATTCTTACTCCCAGTGGAATTGTGCAACCTCATAATGAATAAACAAATAAGACCTGTAGCTACACATTAACAACAACAAACGGTAAGCGAGTATAGAGCTAAATAATGCTCTCGAATGTACTTAAGGTACAGTTGGTTGAAACTATGCAGCCGCAAACAGAGCACACACGGCGTAGCTCCGACGTGGCCTTGATTTGTGATAAGGATTTATTTCCTATGGGCATTGCATATTAAACACACATATATTAATTACATTTGATTCATTTCAATTTGCAATGTTATACATATTTACATAAATTTGATAAATCGATTTCTAGGAAAATTAAACTAAAACATTTTGTTTATAACTGTTTAAAATTCTTTGGTATCCCAATTTCAACTGTATACATTTTCCATCAGCACTAGCAAAATTGTTAATTATTACTTGGTTTGAAATTGTATTAACACAAGATTAAATTGATCGTTAGATCATAAACTTTTATTGGTACACCACGATTTCGTTGGAAATGATATAATTTGATCGTTACGACAAAGGATTTGGTGGCATGCAAAACACTATTTTCCAGTTATATACATTTTTTTTCTATCAGAATGAGTCTGTTTGTACCATTGCTATTCGGCGCGCATTGAGCTCCTCCTCTGCATGCACGCCGCACAGAAGAAGGCCAAATGACCCGGCAAACTTGTTTCTCATGGGCTATATTTCAGCTTGATCCCGGAGGTGTGCAGGGTGGAGACATTGTTGAAGTGAGAGATCGTGCTGAGGTTGGAATTCAAAAACGGTAATTTTGTGATATAGTGGAAATGGTTTGTTGCCTGTGGTTACGGAAAGAGATGATCGCGTGGTGATGATGAAAATCTTGTCTCATCTGATGTTATTGTTAGAAATGTTGTTATTGTGATAAGTAATGTTTATTTTAAAACTTGTGTCGTGGTTGAATCTGTTGAGATTGATTGAAATGTTTTCATATAATCATTTCAGTTGCGACCTTCAGTGATTCTGTTTGTTCCAATACTGTCATTAGTGCAACGTGTTGCTATTCATGTTACCGTCAAATCAGAGGTGTCCATCATTTATCATAATACGTACATGGTTGGATATCACTGGTTAGGACGTTATGTTGATCTTACGATGTCGTTGAGGTTGGCATGACTCTAATATAAAGTGTCGTAGTACATTCCAACTAACTAACACTCACCACTAACTCTAACTTCACTGAATAACTTCAAAAACTCGCACCACAGACCTGTGAGCAGCAGCAAACCGAAACATTTTGGGGCAGACAATCCGTTCCATTTATCCATTCAGCAACCCATGCCAGCATGCATCACCTTTTACAGCATAGCTGTTCGGACCTGTTTGAGCATTCCAGGCTAGCCTCAGACCGGCTGCGCGCAGACAAAAAACAGCGGCACCGGCGATACACGAGCTGAAGTTGTTTGAGGAAAGGGAGGAATGAGAAGTAGCTTTTAATTGATTCAACACGCTTTCAAATTATGATTCAACAGCTAGCCACCGGGTATCCGTGTTGACTGTCATTGTGATGGACTAGTCATCGGAGGCATTACTGAATTATTGTGCTTCCAGTTGTTTGAGTTCCTCTGACTGTTGTTTGATTTCATCTGCCTGTTGACATAGTTTGCAGCGCGCTGTCTTGCATTAACCGTTTGAGGGACAGCTGCCAAAAATTTCTGTCAGAGCTAGAAGAATTATCGCAAACCATTAGTTCATGGGCATACATGTGGTGGCGAATGCCACATTCTAGCTTATCCTGAATAATCTTGAACGGGAAAATATATTATAGATGGAAAATGGACAGTTTGCTTGTATTCTATTTACGTGATTTCTTATATACAGCAGGTATGAATGTAATTACCATAATTTGATGCGAGATGTGACGATTCATTCGACTATTTGGAAACAGAATTTGAATGGAATTAATACAGATGCGACTTGGATGCGCGTTATCGTTGGTTGCGCGGTAGCTCAAAGTTACTTCTTTTTGCGGTATTGAGTTCAAAGCAAAGCTAAACTCATTTGTAGCCACTCCCTTCTGCTTCCTAATGTTGTAGGAATGACATGACCGGCGGAGTATCAGTAGATGACGGAAAAATTATTTAAATTTCAGATAATGGAGTGTTATGAAATCATAGCATGATTGTAAGCTGCAAGATTTAAATTGTCTCTACCGGGCATCCCATAGTAATTGTGAGCATAGTTACTACGAGCGTGAACCGCTTACAATAATTATTATCAGTATGAACCACCTACAATTTAAGCATGAACCACCTACAATACACCAGTCACAGCACGAAGCAATGATGCTACCCAATACAAAATACTTATGGTTTTGTTGCAGAGAACCCGACTCATTTGACAGTGCTCAAAATCGGAATACCAATAACATTTTAGGTCACTGTTATAGACAGACAGGTATCACATGCCCAGGTAAAATATAAGATAAACGAACTAGAGCGCCATCCTAACAGTGCAGCATACATACGTTCCCAAATTATAATTATGCAGTGGAAATAGCACTTGCACTTGAAAGATTTAAAATTAGTATATAGAACACAAATCGGTATAAACAGTATATAGGACACAGAATAGGTTAATGGAACACAATAGAGCATAACGGAACTAATATCACTGGTTTTCACAGTGTGGAAATATATTTTTTCCTGATGTTAATCAGCGTCAGTCATTTGGTGCAGACAGAGTAGGTCACTTGTGGGATTATTTCCTGGCCATGACAATATCAACACAAGAGAGCAGTATTTACCTCTGGTGGGATACGCTTAACACTCATAATACGTATATTTATCGGAACCATAAACAATATTTCGGCACTATAGGTAAAATTGGTATAACATGTTATTTAAATGCAGAATAGAATGTTACGAGTGAATACCATGGAGTACATTCAAGTACACACGCGCTAAACACTACCTGCTTCTTGAAAGAGTCATTCAAAGAGACGTTTGTTGTTTGTACAATGTCCAGAGTCAAGTCAAGCAGCGAGACGAGTATCCAGATCAGCTGTGATGGGGTGTGTCCAAGTCAGCTGAGAGATGGGAGCGAGGGGCGGGCAGGCGGGTGTCGTTAGCAATGCAGGAAGGCTGCGGTCACAACTCACATGGGGCAGGTAGGGCAGGGCGAGATATACCGAAGTGCCTGTATTATTGTACTGGCAGCACCACATTGTGCGGGTGCTATGCTTAGGGTGTTATGTTTTGCTCCGGGCTGAGCTTTTCAACTGAGGGCAGAGCCTTTCGAAGGTTGAGGCTCTCTATCGATGACTCTGGCCTTTTGAAAACAGGAAATCTGAGTTTGTGGCCTCCTGAAGGCGTGCTGCATTGACTGTTAAGTGTGGTTTGGAGTATTTTGGAGAGTGTCAGTAGGGTGTTAGAAAGCTTCGGTGTAGCGTTGTAGAGCTTCTACTGAAATAGAATATTGACATGGTCTACATTGGACATTATACGTAAAGGTTAAAGGGTGCGTGACGTCTCTAAATAAATCTGTCCTGGTTTTGCCTAGTGCACAAAGATTGGTTGTGGGCAATGGAAACTCTCAAGCGCGCCGAGTTTCCACAAAGAGGGAGGGAACCTAGCTAGATTTTCATTCCACCTGTAGCCAGTGGAAGCAACGAGTTGCTCTATGCAGGTTGGTGTAATGCTCACGTTATTATAAATATGTGAGCGATGGCGAATGCTGACCCCCAAGCTGTTCAAGTGGCATGGTCAAGGAGCCCGCCGATCTAACACCAACTAATCGCATGCCAACCCGGGTTTTGACCACTGGGACCAAGCTCACCTGGGCTATAGAAAAAAAGAGCACCTCGGGCGTGTCGCCCTCAGGCTGGCACCATACTGGCTTTTCTACCCTTGGGCTCCTCTCGGGCGTCTGCGGCCACCCTACAGGCTTTACGCATTCGAAATAGCCACCCAGACCCTGGGTCTACTCTGGGTTCCATTCCAGGTTGTTGAAAAGCGCAGAACTGTGCTGGAATACAGGTCTCCAATTCCAGGCCACATCTCACACCTGGGCGACACCCACCCCTTGACATTGTAAAGCAAGGGGGAGCTCTCTCGTCCTTCTCACAGACTTGAGAAGGTTCCTGAACAGCGGGAGGCTGCCCAGAAGGGGGATTACACGTCAAGGAACCTGAAAATTAGCCTGCAAACAACGGGTCACGAGATAATCATTTGATGTATACCTGAACATTCCCAGACCCCTAGCGTGCCCCACCCCATCCCATGTCCAGGCGAGAAACAGGCAAAGGAGCACGCTCACAATCATTTCCACGGGTTGAAACCTATAATTGTTGTCAGTTGGATATGATAATGGGTACACGTAAATCACAGCTATGATTGTTTGCATGACATCTCTGACCTCTTCCTGCAGCGGGACATATGACGCAAAAGCACCCCGCTACTTGCCGAGAGACCTCGTCAAGATGACGCGAAGTTAACTCATTGAGAAAACTTCGACGATGACTCCCACCCTCTGAGGAAGAATAACATGAGGAGCTCGTCCCCAACCTGAATATATATTAGGCAGCCACGGGAGCCTTCCGGAACGAGGAGCCCTAACGGACACCCGTCGTCCAACCAACAATCTTCTACGACCTCCACTCACAGAGCAGTCACTATGCAAAGTTAGGTTGAGTACATCAGTACTTTACCGCTCCTAGTGGCTGTCTCGTTCATTGATTCGCTGACGTATAACAATTACCCTTTCGTTCTAGTTCTGTTTTTGAAATGTTGACGTATTCAATTATTTAGTATGAATTAACTAAACATAGGCTATTAATTTCATACCCGTCGTTAATGAACATAGCTGATCTGGGCGGAAAATAAACTGAGGGCTGGTAGGGAGAATTTATTTGATAAGAACCGCTGAAATCAAGGGATACCTGCTATCCCTGGGCAACCCATGGCATGGAGAAGCATAGTTAGTATTTGTGTTGTGCAGTAGGGGGCTTGGGATTTTAGTGCGGTGCGGGATATGGTTATGGGGGTGCTGGTGCGGTGCCGTAGGTGGTTAGAAGGTGGGCATAGATGTTCTGGAGATGTGGAGGGGAAATATTGATGTTAGGCATGAGGTGGCTAAAGGGCGAACACGCTGACGGCAGGATGTGGTAATGGAAGTGTTAGTGTGGTGCAATAGGTGGGTAGGGGTGTTAGGGTGTTGTAGGAGAGGTTGGCCTGTTTGTGGACTGTAATTAACTATCAGGGATTTTTTTTTGAAATAGCATGAGATGTTACAGTTTAGGGGAAGAAGGACGGATTTTGATATTAATAGTATTTTGAGGTTCACGCAATTCTTTCTAAGATACTACCGAGGCGAAAGGAGAGTGGTGACCAAGTCGGATCTGTAGCACGAGTCAGCTTCACCTCAAATCTTAGATTTTATCGATTCGCGACACTCGTGCCTCGAATACATTAAGCCTTTTTCCAGTCCTTCTCACATCACCATAACTCAACACCAATCAGCCTCCACGATGTCATACACCTATGTTTCACGCGGCTCCTCACTTCCGTTTCCACAATTCTAACAAAGCCGTAATTATGTCCCAGGTAATTAAAACACAATATCCCACCATAAACACTCAAATTAGGCGGACGCCGAGTCTACCGAATACTTTACTTTTACCCATATAAAATAGCAGTATCTCTCACACACCTTCCCAGACTATGAGACCGCCATAAAAAGACTTTTCCTCCGAGTCTGTACCGGTGCAGTAAGGTCGAAAACAGCAAATGCCACGACTTCTTGTTAAATTCGCTAGCTCTCAACAGCTCCTCACCTCGTCATTAAACACATTGAACGATGAACGGGACATGAGACAACCCTGTCTCAGTCCCAACCTCAGATGGAACCATTGACTCACCTCGCTTCTTAGTCGGAGGTACAGTCTGCCGCCACAGCAGAACTATGTGTTGCTCTCAACTAACTCTCACCAACATCTTATAGCTGCGGCCCCCCTAGTACCACCAGAGCAAGCTGAGGGAAGTTACCAACTGGCATATCTCGTGTACCAATATTAAAAGTCTGCGCCCTCAAGTCTGACGGTAAATACATAAGACGACGAGGAAGTTGAAGTCGTAAAACGAGGAAAGTATTCAAAACAGTAACTCATTACCCTGTGTTTCCATTCTTCAAATACATCAAGACAGTTGATTGGATTTTTCTATATAGTTTCTGGAACGGTCGTTGTAATTGGAAGTCATGTCACAATTGCTCAACTGTGCCTCAAGGAACAATACATAATTGTCGCTTCATCAAACTCTGAGTGGTGTCTGCTCGCCAGCTGCGAGCAGATGGATGGTTTTACTTACAGATAGACCCGTACATACCAAGCAACATATGTTTACTATGTCCGTGCTAGAACAATACTCTGTTGCATAAATTAGTTAGGATTATTATAACAATCTTTTATAAAACGTATCTGCCAAGTAACAGCCAGCCATCTTTACAATTCCAGGGTAGGAATGCAGATAACTATTAACATCCATATGGAAAATCGTCTAAGTCTTGTTCTGGCTTTGAATATTGGGACAATAATTGGCTCTAACACTCATTCCTGCTTTGCTCAGTGCATCGACTTTTTCGTTGCTGATAAATAATGTTCAGAGTACAATTGGTACCACTCTCACTTGTGCTAAGGTGCGGTTATCCCACTATCTTTGTTCTCAGAAACAGGCCTGTTCTCTGCTTGCCGTGCACATTACACTCATTTGATTTTTTTTTTGAACTGTCCTCAGCCCCTCCGCAGCGGCAAATTGCCAACCGTCCTCTGTAGCTGTCATGAGGTACGTCATCAGCGCTCTTTGCAACGGCCACTTATCCACCGTACTCTGCCGCCGCAATGAAGGCCACCCGCAATATTACATTAGAAGGCCTGCATCTGGATAGCCGCACTATATTATTTATGACGTTGGGCTGAAGGACAGCAGAGATTAGAGAAGATTAGCATTTGCCCAATCATCTGCCTGACGTATAAAATGACACACATTTGTAAATAAAAGGGAATTTCAATTTGAATTATCGCAGCTTGAAAAAATCGCCGGACTGATTTCATGAGTGGCTTTCGACTGACGGTCACGTGACAGACGCTTGTCAGATACTTCCTCTAGTATGGAATAATTTGGACTTTGCCTGCACCGTAGAGCGATCAATTTCCAAAGTCACCGGGTGTTCCCAGAATAATAGCATTATTTCTCATTACTTTATATCAAACGAAATGCGTCTTAAACTTGAGGGTGTAAGAGTCTGCCGTCGATGAGATAAAATTAATTGGAAGCAGGGTGTCAATCAATCACAGGTTAACAGGACTGATGTAATGGCAGGTATTGAACCAATGTTTGGATCTCATTAACGAGAAAATGTTAGATATATTTAAATGGCTGGAGTAAGTAAGAATTTTGAGGATCGTGTGCACAGTATTTAGAATCTCTGTAACGCTCCAGTGCAAAAAACGTACCACACAGGAAAAAATCATCAACTGCAATGGTAAAGCATATTATTTATTTATCAGTTATTTTGCACTGTAATTACGAACATCAACTAATTCCATAGAGCCGGCAACCTGCGCAGTAAAAACATCTTTTAAAGCTCGAATCTTTAGCTCAGATTACGTGGTGTATTGATCCTGATAAACGAAAGGATTGTTTTGCTATTAAATCGCCATTGCACAAATTACTTTGAGCTTTGCAGAACGAGGAACTAAAACCTAACCTACTGCCACATACACAACTGAAAGAGTTTGACAGCGCTGTGTAATATGTTCTCAGCACAATGGCTAAATATGATCGTTTAATCAATAAACCAAAAGCCTCCCATTTGAACCACGAGTAAATTTTGGTGTTAAACGTGCTCCTTCCTCAACTAAGCATCATCTGGACATCACTCAGCGTTGTGGGGCCCTGAGGAAGGGCACAGGAAGCGTGCCGTCTACAAGGCCCTCAAGGGGCGTCATCATCTGGATCGTTGATGCCTGAGGGACAAGTCCCTGTCCCTGAGCGCCTCGAAGACGCCTTCTCCGGAACGTTGCCACCCAGGAACCGGTTATAATGGTGTTCCGTCAACGAGGGCAATGGCGCGCTATCACCCGGTACCTTGACGCCTTAGAGACGTGCCCTGATAGTGTTCCGTAACAGAGGGCATCGGGTGCGCCATCCTCATGACTTAGTGAAAAAAACTCGAGGCAGTGGTAGTAAAGACGGAGTTTATACAACTCAGGCGATGTCCCGATGACCCGACAACGTTAGGACGGATATTGAGGTCACTACATCGGGTCAGGGCGTATGCAAAACTTCAAGGATCGCATGGTGGAGGACAATCACAGAGAATAATGCTACGGATGACGGGAAGACCAGCAAGTGGGATTTCACTGCTGGAGTGTCTTTGGCAAATATGCGAGTGTTGGCTATGTACATGATGCGTGTACTCTGATTTTTCAGTGATTTATTTTGTGTTACTAGTTAATCATTCACAAAACTAGCTTGAATGATAGTCAAATAACAAATGATTTTTGGGAGCAATTGTGGTCACGACATCCATGCATTATCTTCAATTTGCGAAGGTATTGAACGCTAAGAACCCTTAACAATAATGTTTGAGGATGGAGTACCGTGACGCTGACACTTTTTACAAATTTAACGTTCCGTCTGTAAATAATTACACGTAAATCCGTGTATACAACCTTGCCCAGAGTGATGACAAAACTGCAAGCTGAAATGCAATCATATAAATGCCCAACGATTGGTATCTTCGCGCTTACATTCTTTATAAACCGAGGACTACGCTTGTTTTGGCACGATGAAGATTATTATCTTTGTAAGACGATGTTACAAGTACGTGGCCGTCCTTTATTACCTTTGCAGAACTATGGTAACATCGCTTCGATCCTCATTACCTATCTTCACTAGGATGATTCGCCGCTTACAGACTTTGAATGACGAAGGTAATGATCCCCTAACCTAATTCCTTCCACAAGCTGAAAGAAATTCGTTTGAGCCGCGTCACTAAGTGCTCGTCATTTTCCGACACAATACCTCTTCATAAATACCTCTTCATATCAAGGTCGCACTCTAACGGGGGCACCCATCCTCAGTGCTAAGGGGCCTGGGTCAATCTTTACAAATTTCTGAGCGTGTGATCACAGCCGGGCCTGAGGTCCTGGCTTGAGCTAATCATCCACATTCGTGAGGGTCGGACGGCAGCAACAAGCAATGCTCGGTCGCAGGGCTGCAGGCAGTTCTGCAAATGAATGACACAGGTCTCTTTGATTTAGTCCTTGAACGAAAATAGTTTTATTTTGTTAATTTGGCTCTAGAGATTGACTCCTCGCTTAATACTTATTTTAACCGTAATGAAGTATGCACGAATATTGTTTGCAAAATAAGTGTCGTTTGAATTAATTAATCCTGTTTTTTTCTCTCAACGTTCCGTATTAGCCAAAACAATTTCCTCCTCACAAAGAACACATAATTATTTACTGCTCCTTGATTTTAATCTGAGAAATGGTAATCTACACGTGTTTATCAATAATTTAGAATAAATCACGATTCATCTAAAATACTTCGATATCAATCCATGTAACGGTAGATTGGGGCTTCGACGGTAAATTCTTTTCTAAATCGATCATATATAT
>SDVV010040777.1:0-10504 GCA_016164225.1 Gammarus roeselii | reverse complement strand
CTCAGCATTGACAACACTTCATTCAAACTTTGCCTACAAACGCCTGTTCGTATCACATCCCAACAGGACGAGGTACTTTTGTTACTGTACAATGATCTGTACACTAATCCTAACTTTATCTAATTGTCTGACATATTAAACTACACTTAAAGTTTTTCGCGAGGGCGATACTCGATACACGGAACATGTAGCATCATAATTACGGAATGAAATCCCTTTTTGTTTTATATGGCGTGTAATGTGAATTTATCAACGCTGCCAAGTCACACAAATTCTATTTACTTTTCAATCGTAATAGCCTGACACCCGAACGAGATTCCCCCCACTAATGAGTTACAACATGCCTTTTTTATAGATTCATTCTCCTATGCGACCAGTTTTCAACTTTCGAAGCCATCGCGTCGATTGTAGCAACTTGGCCTCGGGAATACGCCAGTGTCCTCAGTCTGGAATACCGACCAATCTTCAAACCCAACATAGTTAATGTTTTGGATGTGTACGAAAAATGCTCCACGGAGCGACTTTTCCTGCCGTGGGCTCTGCCCGAACTTGACGCCGCCGTGTATCTTGACACCGACACCTTCTTCCTCCGTCCGCCCCACGACCTCATCGAAGTCTTCAAGGACTTCGATGAGAGGCAAGTCCTGGGGGCAGCCCCAGTTGACGGATACTACCTTCAGCAGACCATTGAGGTTTGTGCATAAACTCCGGCCCTCATAAGCGGGCGTTGCCTAATAGACGTAATGTTGATGCGTATGTCATGCGAAAAGTTCAATCTTTAGGCGATGCTGTGACATAATAGCTTAGCGACATAATGACCTAGAAAATAATGCAGCATAAAATTAATATTTATTTATCAGGAGATAGAATAGTCGTTTTAGGTAAGAAGATCTTGATTGAAACCCTGCTCATCCTGAGCCTGAGCGTCCGCCCAGCAGGACTTTCCTTAAAACTAACATTGCTGAATCTATGCACGTAGTTTCCTAGTTTCATCAAAGTTAGTTTGGAGGAAATCGTGTTGGCCCAGTCTCTGCATTTTTTTTACCATATAATAATAGTATTGTTCGATGCCAGTTGGAAAACAAACAGGGCACTGCAAGTAAGCAAAACTTCGTATAAAATTGCGTTGCATAGAAAATAGTATTCACTTGTTCCTTTGCCCCTAATATTTAGGTCACAATTGAAGTTTAGAGATGAACTTACACTCACTGTTCGTTATGCCAACACTGTCAGGAGCAGATCGGTCACTTAGATGTCGCAATTGAAGTTTAGAGTTGAACTTACGCTCACTGTTCGTTATGCCAACACTGTCAGGAGCAGATCGGTCACTTGGATGTCGCAATTGAAGTTTATAGTTGAACTGACGCTCACTGTTCGTTATGCCAACACTGTCAGGAGCAGATCGGTCACTTGGATGTCGCAATTGAAGTTTAGAGTTGAACTTACACTCACTGTTCGTTATGCCAACACTGTCAGGAGCAGATCGGTCACTTGGATGTCGCAATTGAAGTTTAGAGTTGAACTTACACTCACTGTTTGTTATGCCAACACTGTCAGGAGCAAATCGGTCACTTAGATGAGCATACTTTTTCTAGCGATACCTGGCATCTCATCGAGGTTTTTGAGTTATTTATAAGGTTTCAATCATAAATCAAATACACTCAAAACATGTTTGTTTCATGTTACATGTAAGCAATGCAAAGTAACTCAAACCCCTCCACTTCCCAGGTTCCATTCTATGGCGAGAAGGGAATGAGCGGCACTCCCCTGGTGGCCAACCTCACCAGATGGCGCCAGCTGCCCTTCAGCTGGCTCACTACCGTGGAGGCGGTCCTCGAGGCTTACAAGGGTCGCCTTGCCACGGGTGATCAAGACATCCTTAACATCATCTTCAGCGAGGTATCGGATCTAACATCTTCAGCGAGGTATCAGATCTAACATTATCTCCAGCTAGGTATCGGATTTAACATCATCTTCAGCGAGGAAGCGGATCTAACACCATCATAGAGCTAGAGGCAAGACACAGGCATTCAGTTTTGTTATACAGTATATTACTGGTCCAATTTCCTCAGTCTAAATGTGAACATCATTTCTAATCTAATCTAATCATTACTGAATCATGTATTTAGTTGCTGTTTTTTCCCAGCTCTGACTAAAGTTACTCGTGTTCGATGACTATAGCTAGCATCATATCCATCCTGAGTTAATCCTTTCATAGAGCAGTATCCGACACAGGGGTAACTCCTTTCCAAGAAGAGATACACCAAGGAAAACGAATAATCCACAGTATTCCACACGATTTCAGTTTGAGGAAACTTCTAACCAACCACAAAGTGGATAGGTTTTTGAACCTATCCACGATGCACAGCAGCGAAAGGACATTAGGTTATTGATAAACCAGAGCAAGGGAATAACAATCAACTTCATAAAAAGTCATTCAGTTTGATGTGAATTATTTTCAGAGCGTTTATATCTGGAAATAGCTGCAAAGTGATTCTGCAACTCGGATTATCTCAAATTTTAAACGTACGGATAAACAATAAATTTGTAAATATTTTTGTAAATCTTCACTCGTCAATGATTTTTTTTAGCACACCTCTACTCAATATGCCATAATACGCATCCTGCCTTTTTCAACATGCAGAATGCCTGTGTTGGGGGTCACTCCTAATGGGGAAACATGTACAGTAGCGAGCGAAAATTCATTTATGGTTGGTCTGTAACCGGAAAAACAAATTTGATTTTCCCACGTGGAATTTAAATTCATGTAGAAATTTCTTAAGATACTATGTGTGGACAAAACTTCTTGATGGGGGAATTTAATAAAATATGCGACGAGTTCAAATGTAGAGCGGAAAAATGACATTGAAGATTTTATTTACTTTAAATCATAAACCACATTTCCGCTCGCTACTGTACGTTGATGGCATTTCACCGAGGCAGGGCGGACTTCCCATTATTAACTAGATGGATTGAAATGAATACAGTCTCGCGTCACAAGAGAAGCTGGTGACGAATCTGCTTGTCCTCTTTAAGATAATCAACTCGTAGAAGTCTTTGATTAGGGCAATACAGAATACTGCTATAAAGTCACTTAGCTGGATTTGCACTTGGCTAACAGGGTGGAAAGCAGAGTCGGCATAGGCATTGCAAAATCCGAGTCAGCCCCTATCACCTGATGACCCAGGACAGCGTCTTTGGACTGGTCCTCTTCAATGCTAGGTTACGAAATTGGTCGATGACACAAAGCTCTGCCAAACTTCGTGGAGAAAGCGGGATACCCACGCGATATACCAAGACCTCGAAAAGCTTAGAGAATTTTTCAAAGCGTGGCAGATCCCTTAACTGCTATAAATGTACGTTATGCACATGAGATGAAAAGTTGTCACAATTTCAACTTCAACAACACGGTGGTAGAAGTCGACCATACTACCGTTGGCCAACCGCAAGATCTGAGTGTCCTAACTTGAAACTAACTTGAAACAGAACGCGCTAGTCGGAAAATTTATGAGAAACCAAACTGCAATCTTTCTTACGGTTTACATAATTTCCAATACTAATCGATGGTCAGAGATGCCAATCTACAGAACACTTGTTCATTCCCCACCTCGAGTATGCAGTCCAATTCTGGTTTCCACATATACGGGGCGACGTTAGGTCTCACAATCCTCGAACAGCGAAGGTTGAAAAGCCAGTTCACTGAAACCTTTCAGTACAGGAAAGTTTTCAACAACGTAGGCCCTGTTGGAATCTTCGACATGGACCACAATAATTGAATCCGGAACAACCGTGCGAAATTCATGGGAAAACGTTTCGGTATGACTATAACAGAATAAATTTTCCCGATCGCTACCTCGCGGGTTCGAAGCAGCCTGCTTGCTGTGATGGTCGGCGTAGAATTTTTGAAAGCCTTCAAAAACGTCCTTTACAAACACTGAGGGTTTTGACGAAATGTGGAGTCCACATGGACGCAGATTCTTCAGACCTCTGGGTAGGTAACTTGAGTCAGTCTCCTCGAGACAGACCTCTGCAGGATGCTGTACTGACCCATCCGTACTCATCTGTTATTTGGTGAAATCGAAGCCTAGGTCCTTGACTGGGATACACGATACCTAACGGCCGACTAAGTACAACACGTCTTTTCTCAGCTCTGATCCCGATACTGGATATTATGCACCGTCGAGTCGGGGTGGTTTCCAGTCTAACCGGAGGAATTATGTAACAACCACCTCCGGCTTCCAAAGGGTTTCCAGTGTGTCAGGGAAAATCAAAAAGAAAAAGTAACTACGAAATATCTGTTGTATAGAAATAGACATACAGCCGTTTCCCCCCAGGTTAGGAGGGGGGCTTAGTTAGGTTGATACAGAGGGGGGAGGCCCCCAATCTCCCCGCCACAAGACCGCCGTATCCATGCTGAGGCTCGAACTCACGACATGCAGCACCAGAGGCTGACACTGCAGTCGGACACGCTAACCGACTGCATCTGTTATTATTATTTTTTCCCGGAAAGGGACACTGGAAAGTGTCGTTTGGCTTCCTGGGTGTTAGCCAGCAGGGAAAACTGAGATGTTTTCAGTTTTTAGTTTTCCGTCATTGTAAACCCCGAGTGAAACGTCCCCCCGGGTGAGAAGCCCAGTCTGACAAGGAAAAATAATTTTTCTCCCTTTATAAGACATATTCTTCCCGGGGCGGTGCAGGGGCAGCATGGAGAACTTAAAAAAAAAATCAATACTTATCCTGGCTCTTTCTGGTGTGGTATCTGAAGCAGCGGAGAGAACCAAAAAGACTAGAGCTCAGATCTGGGCCGGTATCCAGCGTTAAGGGGAACAAAACTATAGGCAATTTATGCATGCATCTTTCCAATAACAACTGTTCCAAGTCCTCATACAATCATATTTGACTCATACTTATTTTGACTGCCTACAATCTGTGGCGTGGCCTGGTAGAACTGCGATTGGCAAATCCCATCAACTTCCATTTTTCTTGGAATTTGCTGGATGGAGGTAGGTCTTTTTGTTCTCGAATTGCGAGTGTCCTGGCTACCCAGTCTGAATTTGCTGTGTGGAAGTAGATCTTTCTGTTCTCCGATTGCGAGTGTCCCGGGTACCCAGTCTAAATTTGCTGTGTGGAAGTAGATCTTTCTGTTCTCAGATTGCGAGTGTCCCGAGTACCCAGTCTGAATTTGCTGTGTGGAAGTAGGTCTTTCTGTTCTCAGATTGCGAGGGTCCCGGGTACCCAGTCTGAATTTGCTGTGGTGTGGGGGTAGATTTTTCTGTTCACAGATTGCGAGGGTCCCGGGTACCCAGTCTGTATTGGCTGTGTGGAGGTGGGTCTTTCTGTTCACAGATTACGAGGGTCCCGGGTACCCAGTCTGAATTGGCTGCGTGAAGGTGGGTCTTTCTGTTCACAGATTGCGAGGGTCCCGGGTACCCAGTCTGAATTAGCTGTGTGGAGGTGGGTCCATCTGATCACAGATTACGAGGGTCCCGGGTACCCAGTCTGAATTGGCTGTTGGGGGGGGTAGGTCTTTCTGTTCACAGATTGCGAATGTCCCGGGTACCCAGTCTGAATTTATCAACGGTTTTTAATGGAAAATTGGGTGTGCTGTTAAGTGGTTTAACTACAGTTTGAATTTTCACAGTAAGTAACACACTTTATAGCTCAACCGGTGACTCATTGGAAATCCGACAATAAATGCTGACTGGGCTAAAGGGAAGCGACGACCCCCGCAGCTCCTCCTGGCTATGCCCATTCTGGAAAATGATGCAAAATTTGGGCCTTCATTCGACCAGGTCCCTGCTTCATATTTGTCGTCCCCTGCCTGCGGCGATTGAGAAGTAACACGTTAATGTTGAGTGCTTCCTCCTGATCTTACTCCTCCTATTTCTGACAGAAGACAAAATCACAAGACGAACAGTAGAGACCTGGCTCAAGATCAGATTAAAGTGAAAAGGCTTTTCAGTGCCCTTGAGTGAAACTTGATTGAATAGGGTCAACTAAACACAACATTTTGTAACAGACAAATGTATAATAATAAATGGAGGAGCTATACGATTCGTTGTTTACGGGTAGTCCTCTTGAACACTTTGGTCAAGGCTAGTTCCCATCGTCACCCTCCGGGACCTGTATTATATCAGGTTTTCGTTTTTTCAGGTATAATTCTCGATGTGATCCGACTGTGCTGCAGATTTGATTTCCGCAACATTTGTCCAACCATGCAACGATAATTTTAGATTGTATTCTTCTGAGATCTCCACCCTACTTGTGCTTCTTGCTGGATAAGAATGTTTTAGTTGATTTTGTGCATGGTCATTTCTGCCCTTCCTGTCTCCCGTCCGAGTCGCAGGCAAGTTCGAAAGTTATGCTTTTTGGTAAACATAATAAAAAAAATATAATGACGGACGACCTGTTTTACAGTTTCCCGAATACATTTACGACGTCGGCTGCGAGTGGAACGGCTCGTTTGAGCAATGCAAGACAGCAAACTGGGGTTGCGACGATATCAAGGAGCGTGGCTTCTCCATGATGCACGGAGCAAGATGGCGCTTTTTCAGGAAGGAGATTCAAGGACAGGAAGTTTATGTAGTACCTATTCAGGCAAGTCTAGATTATGAAGGTCGAGGCACGGGTAACAGAGGAAGAATGTAGACTCGTCTTCCCTCACATACCCATAAGTCGTTGTCATACAACTCTCACCTCCACCTGCAATAACACACACCCTCCTCTCTTCTCCTCTATTGCCCATCATCATCTCAGTATATTATGGTCTTTTTCACACTAATACATAATCAGACGTTGTCATCGGCCTGATTGTCATCTGATTTCTAAATTTATTGTCGATATTTTTTTGAAAAATGTGGCGGTAATAGAAGGGTTAACATGAATTTCCTGTAAGTATAACTGATGTCACGAATGTCCGCCTATACAATGATATTTCAATGGTTCGTTGTTGTCGTGCGATATCCTTTCATTTTCGATGAAGCCCGATCGTCATCGTTGCCCTCCACCTGTCGATGGCATTGTTGGCTTAGCTTTAACGCTCAAACACGATTGATATCCAAAGATTTATTATGATAACGGACGGTATGCACGGGATCACTAGACGATAATTTCAGACAGGGCAACATGAGTAGAGTATTTGTCGTCCAAACGCAAATTAGTGAAGAAATATGGATAGGGATAATTAGCGGTGGGGCGAGGTCGGCTGGAGTCAGGCGCGCGGGACCGGATGAGGGTTGGAATCACTGACAATGGAGGCGGGCGACGCGAAAAGGTGGAAGGGGCGGGAGGCTTTCGGCCCCACGCTTTCGAATATACATTGGGAAGGTTTATGTTTTGAGCATTTTACAATTTATTGTATTTGATGTTTACTGTATTTATATACATTTTTTCTTCTTTAGATGACTGTATTGGGGTAAAATTGGTCATCAACTGTTGCTCGTCATATATATTTATTTGATTCTGATAGGAATAGTGTTATAAAAAGTTTCTGGAGGGGTGGGTGTAGGGATCCCCTGGGCATAGAGATGGATGCACTTTGGAAAATTGGGTGAGATTTCTCTTACCTGTTCTTTGTCTTATCAGTAATTTCCGTGGCATGATTGCTATGTTTGAGTGTATGTATCGTTATATATTTTATGTCGAGATTGTAATTATATATATTTTCGGTGTATATTAATTTCATATTCATATCTTGTTGTGGTATAATTGACTCATTCGGTGGATAGTTGGTGGGCTCTTAACGGTTGGATGCTTGTTAAAACCTGATGGATGGATTGGGGGGCAACGTTCTGGTGTATCTTTTTTTTTCATATGTATATAATATCTATAGGAATAGTATGGTATAATAGTTTGGAAGTTGGCAGGTCGATGTTTGTATTTTGGGTTGATGCAGCAGCTTCGTTACAAGAATCTATTTACCCCATAACTCATTATCCAGTTTTGAACCAGATATATTGGTGTTACCGTGTGTGCGCATGTGCCAAATGGACCGTTATCAAGCGGATGTTCGGGTTGTCTTATTTCGATTTTTTGTACAGCAAGTTTCGGTTTATGCTCTATAGTGAGAGTAGCTGAACAATATGGATTTATTGAAAATTATTGTATTGTGTTATGTATACCTGGTTGTGATCGGTCGATATATGTTGAATTTGTATTGTTTTCGGAATTTGAATAGTTATCTCATACAGTTATTGATTTTTTTAAGGATATTTTCGATTTGCATCTTCCATGTAGCACAATATTTCAGGCATAATTGGTCGGTTATTGCATCATTTTGTTTAGTCACGATTAAGCCGTGGTTACTTTAGTTAAAGGAGATTTAATTTTATCCTGTTTTGGACTGAGTTGGATAATGATTTCATCAGACTTCTATATACTATAACGTGTTCGGTAGATGTATTCCACATCATTAACTGTATGTTTCAGTTATGTTGCTCGCAAGTCTTGGCAACTCATTCACCTCAGTTGATTGGTTGGTCACATGCTATTTTTTTCTCGTACATCTTGGCTTTCAAGGTATGTTATGGGTATGGCAGAAAATTGATCTTCTTTCTTTATTATAACTCGAGCGTTTGAGTATATTTCATTCAGTTTTGTATGTTCTATGCACAGTATTCATCTTCGATGAAAGATATTGGATATTTTATACAATTATAGGAATATTAGGATATATTACGTTTGTATCTGCAATGTAGGAACATTATTTCAGGTATAATTTAGTTACATGTTGTATATTTTTAGTGTTATATATATCTTTTTACATCCTGGTACAATGTTTGACATGGATATTTTAGATATAGAAAATTCGATTTGTCACAAACTTGGTCTTGTTGTTAGCTTATTGTATGTTTTTTGTAGAACAGTACTTCAATGTTTAGGAGGAGTTAGAGAGTGCCATAGGCGAAAGCTCGTTGCATTTACGTTTATTTGTATAAGTAGACCGATTTACTATGATGGATACCCTAGTGTATTACAATTCTCAATGTTAGTTAGAGCAGAGTAGAGAATTACGTATTTATTTTATTATTGTTGATTGATTTTTTCACGATAATCTTATGAATGTATGTTTAAGAGATCTAAATCCGTACTGCATCTCTGTGGAATTACGTCATTGAACCCTAGCAAATGTGTAGTTTAACGTTTTAGAAGACGATTTACTGGATGGATTGGTCCTGGTGTTGCGGCGGTTTACACTCCTTGGTAGTCATTTGGAGTTCATCCATGTTCAACGTGATTTTGTAAGTTCTTGTGGATGTCGGTCTCAAGTTCCATGGGTTTGTTAGAGAGGTTATGCGACAAGCTGCTCATCGTTGTAGTGATTTACTTGGGTCATCAGTGAACAGATGCCCAGATTTTTATGACCACACTCTTTGAGACTCGTGTCAGGCCCATTCCTGACAACTGAACCCTGTTTATAGATTCTTGGTTATGTCCAGCATGTGACTATGCTCGAAGTTGTTCGGTGATGATGGACTAAACAGATGCATGGTATGTCTGAGGTATTGTATCATGACTGGGTGTTACCTCTAAATTTGTTATATATATCAGTGGTAGATTGTTGAAAAGTGACCTAGTAAAGCATTGTAGAGTTCGTTGTTATGACACGGTGGGCTTGGATTTCATCCTACTAGAGGCAAAGCATCAGTTAGGTCTAGGATTTTTTTATAGATTTGAACGGATACCGTAGTGTTATTACTTTTTTCATGCATGAACTCAGTATTGGTTTTAAATGTCAGATATTTTCGGTATGACTGTAATGCTGTTATGTTATTAGTGGACAACTTCCGTCATGAACCAGATCACTTTGGATATTGGATTAGGATTTATCCTCTGGGTATGGTAAGATACACCCTATATAATAGTGAATCATTGTCGGTTAGGGTAGAGTACATAATCTTATTTAGCCAGTTTATAGTTGTTGTTGTATGTTTTGATTGGTTATCATAGAAATATATCTGCATTGGGTATAAATTCGCCTAATTTCATGGGATGTTGGGTATAAAATACGTTTAATTGGATGGAATGATCCAAATTTTTGTATGTTTTACCTCTCGACAGTGGATTTGGGTCCGGTTCCATGTCGTCTTAGGGAACTAATCTACCGGATTCTTTATCAATTTAATGTACAGCTCAATTATGTTATCTGCTCTATGTCTTTACTAGATGCTTATTCCTGCATGTCCTACTTATATAAATGTTTGTGATCCGTTTGCAGTTTTAACACTTAGAAATTATTGATTACTTCAGGCTTTGTTATGAGATTGCATTACAATTCAGAATATCTGACTTATTCGAGCATTCACTATATCCACTGAAGCATTTTTCACGAAAAGTTTGTGATGATGACCGTAAACCTAACCCATCCTAACCTATTCAACCCTATTCTAACCAAGGATTATATTTATTTTCCGTTTCCATACTCATGTTAGGTCTTTCTTCATTGATTCAAGCTTTATACATATCAAATCTATCCACTATCTCCCAATCTCTACCGGTTTATATA
>SDVV010040776.1:0-10504 GCA_016164225.1 Gammarus roeselii | reverse complement strand
TATATTTATATGTATATATATAACATACATGTATACATACATTTATACATTTGTACATGTATAAATATGTATATAGTGTGCCACTAACCCACAATTCAGCGTGATTCAATTAAACGAAGCCTCTTCCTTTCCCTTCGATGTACAAAATCTGCAGAAATGTTTCAAAGCGGCCTAAAAAAATCAAGGTAGGCCACAATCCATTCGATGAAAACTTGAAATCCCCACCCCACCTCCCCCTTGGGAAAATTATGGACGAGCGCCAGGATTATGGTCCTCTTTCCATTTAGGTTTCTCCCCAGTGTTTGAGACTCTGAGGAACGGAGTGAGGTCGTCGGCCTCTGAGAGCTTCCTTGGACCTGCGGTGGGAAGACCTCACCTCCAAATCAGGACCAACGCTCTGGTGACACGAGTAAGTTGAAACTCTGAACGGCTTAGGAATTTTCCTGCAACTTCTATTTATTATTTTATGTTACTTATGACCTATTGTTGATACTTGAATTATCTATTGCTGGTAATGCATGGAAGGTAATTAATGAACCGCGTCCGCAGTATTGTTTTCCAGGTATAACACACCCTTTTTTCCTACTGAGTTAAACGGATAGCATGCTGCTTGATTTTTTAGATTATTTTCTAGAATTTCAAATCATGTCTATTAAGGAAAATGTGATTTCACCCATGGTGGCCCAACCGCATTGGAGTGGAAAACGCAAACAAAAACGAAATTGATGCGCTCGATTCTATTCGGTGAAATAACGTACTGTAAACACGTCTCAAGCTTTGATGGCATTACGTAAGTATGATGTAAAGTGATGGCATTACGTATGTATGATGTATAGTGATGGCATTACGTATGTATGATGTACAGTGATGGCATTACGTGTGTATGATGTATAGTGATGGCATTACGTAAGTATGATGTATAGTGAAGGCATTACGTAGGTATGATGTATAGTGATGACATTACGTATGTATGATGTATAGTGATGGCATTACGTATGTATGATGTATAGTGATGGCATTACGTAAGTATGATGTATAGTGATGGCATTACGTATGTATGATGTACAGTGATGGCATTACGTAAGTATGATGTATAGTGATGGCATTACGTGTATATGATGTATAGTGATGGCATTACGTAAGTATGATGTATAGTGATGGCATTACGTAGGTATGATGTTTAGTGATGGCATTACGTATGTATGATGTATAGTGATGGCATTACGTATGTATGATGTATAGTGATGACATTACGTATGTATGATGTATAGTGATGACATTACGTAATTACGTATGTATGATGTATAGTGATGGCATAACGCATGTATGATGTATAGTGATGAACACTCTCAAAAGGATGATGATTGGTCGCAGAAATCCTCTGTTTATTCCAATTATTAATTCAAATATATTTATTGGTTATTCTGAGTAAATCATTTTGCCCTTTTGTTAACGGCCTTTTCGTAACATCGTCGAACCCTAACTTGGGCCCTGCATTGAACGGATATAAAAGCTCAAGAGGTAGACCCCGTTTGGTCTATCATTCTGTGCAATTGGACTTTATGAGCTCCCGACGATAAAGGGCAAACTTGACAAAGCTTCAACACTTTATACGTCCAATCTTAATCTCCGCCAACTAAAACTTGGCCAATATGTTTCAGACATCCTTTGGTGTCATTCAAAATTACAAATGATTGGAAGATTCTGATGAAACATTGATGGAGAGTAGAACTGGTACTCTCTAATTCGGCGTGTTCCTGTTAACAATTATTTGTCTATCCTGGTACCGAAACATTCCAAACAGATGGCGAGCTCCATTTTGACGCGTTACCATCAAATCCCTTTTGTCCATGAATGGAAAATACAAAAGAATAGAGCTGCAACGTACCAAATGACAAACATGATAAGGAAATGATTTGTGTTTCAAGATACATTCGAACAGAACATCGGCAAGTACGAGAATCATCCAACCTAAAATAATAACCTATTGTTATTATTTGAGTCATGGAAATACTAACGCTAGACGGGAATTCATGTCAGCCTATTGCATTTACTAATGAATTCTATTTATGTTAAGGTACGTGCAAGTGTCACATTGTTCTAAGTAAATTTCGAATGTATTTAGAATTTTTTTATCTGAAAATATTGCAGGTTTTATTTGACACCAAGAAGAGAGCGGTTGGGGTGGAATGCATCATCGATGGCAAGGTGAGATTCTTCCTCCATCTTCGGGCAGCAACAAAAGTTTGCATACCTTTTATTAGATGGCCATCGCAGCCAGATTACAGATTTTTCATTTTATTTTGTGGTGTGTTGATTGGCAAATACGTTTACTCCCAGGTGAAAAAAATGTGAAAAATATTTTCGTGTTGTCTAGAGTAAGAAGTATTTGGTATTATGTTTTCATGTTTTCTAGAGTAAGCAGTATTTGGTGTTTCACTCCACACTGTCGATGAAAATGTACTTGGTCCGATTACACATGTTTTCAGAAAGAAAGTTTAGATTTTGATGAGGCTGGCACTGGTTTCTAAAATAGAATTTCCAAACTGTTCCAGAAAAGGTTTTCTAAAACATAAACAGGACCGCGTTACAAAAAATATGTCAAGAGATATGCTCAATGTTTTTCAATCTACTTATGATTATGATTTTAAAATGTTGAACTTCTGGCGACTGTACGCATTACACTAAATGGAGTGAAGTAACATTTCAGTATTTTTTAACTGAATTGTTCCAGTAAATATTTCGTTAGCTGAAAATTTCCAAGATTTTTTTTCACGTTTTTTTCTCCGTTAAGAACAGTAACGCAGTTTCTTTATCTTCTGTACGTCAATGAACTTCTGCGTTCATCTGGTCAAATTATTTTTTGCTCTGCATGGGCTTAAATTCATAGGGTGTGCTAAATGTTCAACTCGTGGGAAGTCTATAACAAGAGTGCATAATCCACAAGCAGCTGGTATTGACCACAAAACAAAGTCGTTGAAGTGAGGTACATTGCAAAGTCGTTGATGTGAGGCACATTGCAAAGTTGTTGATGTGAGGCACATTGCAAAGTTGTTGATGTAAGGTACATAGCAAAGTTGTTGATTTAAGGTACATAGCAAAGTTGTTGATTTAAGGTACATAGCAAAGTTGTTGATGTAAGGTACATTGCAAAGTTGTTGATTTAAGGTACATCGCAAAGTTGTTGATGTAAGGTACATTGCAAAGTTGTTTATTTAATGTACATTGCAAAGTTGTTGATGTAAGGTACATTGCAAAGTTGTTGATGTAAGGTACATTGCAAAGTTGTTGATGTAAGGTACATTGCAAAGTTGTTGATGTAAGGTACATTGCAAAATCGTTGATGTGAGGCACATTGCAAAGTTGTTGATTTAAGGTACATAGCAAAGTTGTTGATTTAATGTACATAGCAAAGTTGTTGATGTAAAATACATTGCAAAGTCGTTGATGTGAGGCACATTTCAAAGTCGTTGAAGTAAGGTACATTGCTAAGTTGTTGATTTAAGGTACATAGCAAAGTTGTTGATTTAAGGTACATTGCAAAGTCGTTGATGTGAGGCCCATTGCAAAGTTGTTGATTTAAGGTACATAGCAAAGTTGTTGATTTAAGGTACATAGCAAAGTTGTTGATGTGAGGTACATTGCAAAGTCGTTCATGTGAGGCACATTGCAAAGTCGTTGAAGTAAGGTACATTGCAAAGTTGTTGATTAAGGGACATAGCAAAGTTGTTGATGTAAGAAACATTGCAAAGTCGTTGATGTAAGGTACATTGCAATGTTGTTGATTTAAGGTACATAGCAAAGTTATCATGTGAGATATATTGCAAAGTTGTTGATTTAAGGTACATTGCAAAGTTGTTGATGTAAGGTACATTGCAAAGTCGTTGATGTAAGGCCCATTGCAAAGTTGTTGATATAAGGCACATTGTAAAGTTGTTGATGTAAGGTACATTGCAAAGATGTTGATGTAAGGTACACTGCAAAGTTTTTGATGTGAGGTACACTGCAAAGTTGTTGATGTAAGGTACATCACTAGTTGAGTTTTCGAGATTCTGACACTCTTTACTGCTAAAATAATAGGGAATAAAATCCCAATATGCTTCTTCACATTCATGTTCTCAGTTCCAGAACCCTCAATATCAACGTTTATTGAGATGGAACTGTATTGCAGTTCCTTATGAGTAAATAAGATGGATGGATATTATTATAACATCATCAACGCACATTCCCTATGTAGTGTCCGCATATTTGTCACTTATCAAGTTCACGTATGATTAGGGGGAAACAAAATACCAGCGTACATTTTTATTGATTAATGTCATTTCATTTGTTTGCTTTTGCTAACGAAATAATATTGATCATGAGGACATTCCGCAGTTCCGTGTCTCATCTGATCTGGCGGTTGAGTGGGACATCATTCCTTACTAGCTTTTCCTGATGCGTTACCCAATAAATATCAACCTTTTTTGAAATAGTTAGTTATAAGGTGGCTGTCGGCCACAGCAATTATCGGGGAAATGTGTAACTCCCTTTCACTAGTAGTTTCTCGAGTAATATGAAATGCTAAGTAATGTGGAGTCACATGGCCTGGGTCTAATGAACTGCTTATCCATTAAAGGCCAGTTCGCAAGTGATCTTTGATGTTCGGTCCACATTCTCACAGCGCATTATTCGTCACTATCACTTTCTGTGAAGCTAAATTAACCGCGGTTAGGCACTGCTAATAATACAATTCAATCAGGTTTGATTTTCGAATCGTCATTTCCTGATGAAAGATGCACTGAAAAAAATAATGGTGGAGGCTTATTTAAAAAAATCACTCGTCCCAATACTGTGTTTTTTTTTTCCCCTTACACTCTGAGTCACTTATTGCTTGCTCACTCCTCTGATCTGGTGGTTAAGTGGTACATCATTCTCATGTATCAATGCTGTGCTGTTAAGGGTATAATTCAAATATTTTCTGTTAATAACTTGAATGTAAAACAAGCATCCATATTTTCTATCTGCATAGCTACCTTCACAACATATCGTACCGGAAAACATTATTTCCATGAGCTTTTCTTGCGTTGTGTATATTAGTACTAAAATAACAACTCATTGATTCGCAGAAGAGATTTTCTTTCTATCTGATTCTAGTGATTTTAGATCCAAGTATTCCTGACTTATGGAACTTTCAGCCTCATTCCCATCGGAAGAGCGCTACTCCTCCTAAAGGCCACATCAGTTCATAATCAATAAAGTGATACATAATCTACTTGTGATCTCAGTCGTTTTTCGATTACATATTTCCCCTCAGAGGCGCGTGGTGTTGGCCCGGAAGGAGGTGATACTTTCTGCTGGGGCAGTCAGAAGTCCGCAACTGCTCTTGCTGTCCGGAGTGGGACCGCGTGAACACCTCGAAGAGATGGGGGTTAGTGATGGGGGGCCGTGATTGTGGGCAGTATTGTGGGTTTGTGACAAAGGTTAGCGATGGTGATTATGATGGATAGTGATGGGAGCAGTGTGGGGTGTTATGTATTATTTAGATAAACCTTAAGAGAAATTTTGATTCCAGCCTTCTAGTTGTAATTATACAAAGTAAAGGAAGCATGTTCCTAGAGAATGGAACCTATCCAACCCCTAATGAGAGTTAGTGGCTGGGGTAGCGGGAGTTAATGGTTGGAGTAGTAGGGTTTAGTGATTGGGTTGGTAAGAGTTAGTGGTCGGGGTAGTAAGGGTTAGTGGTTGGAGTAGTGGGGGTTAGTGGTCGGGGTGTTAGGGGTTAGTGATTGGGGTAGTAAGGGTTAGGTGTTGGGGTAGTGGCTGGGGTAGTGGGGACTAGTGGTTGGGGTAGTTGTGGTTAGTGGTTGGGGTGGTGGGGACTAGTGGTTGGGGTCACCTCGCTTTCTTCTATTGCTTTATCCCATAATGATGTTCCTCCCTCCAGATTCCAGTAGTGGCCGACATCCCTGGTGTTGGTCGAAACCTGCACGAACATCCCGGTCTGTTCATTCCTTTTACTATCAAAGAAGGTGCAGTCCGCTCCTTGCCGGAAGTCTTTTCCATGGAGGCGCTGAGAGAATACATCACGAGGTCAACAGGTGAGGGAACCTTACAGTACGTTGCTCAATCTGACTCTAGTATAGTTATATGAGATACAGGTAAATTTTGTTTCGATAGCTTACGTCATGCTGATTACAATTCGCTGATTCTATCATACAAATCGTGAATGAAGGGCAAGGATGAACAGTCGATAAAGAATCAGGAGAAACTATTTAGTGTTGCATTTTAATGCCTATTAACATGGCAGATGAATGACCAGACAGAACTCCTCCTTCCTATTATACCTATTAACATAGCAGATGGATGACCAGATAGAACTCCTCCTCCCGATTATCCCGATTAACATGGCAGATGGATGACCAGACAGAACTCCTCCTTCCTATATACCTATTAACATGGCAGATGGATGACCAGACAGAAATCCTCCTTCCTATTATACCTATTAACATAGCGGATGGATGACCAGACAGAACTTTCCCTCCCTATTATACATATTAACATGGCAGATGGATGACCAGACAGAACTCCTCTTTCCTATTATACCTATTAACATGACAGATGGATGGCAAGACAGAACTCCTCCTTCCTATTATCCCTATTAACATGGCAGATGGATGACAAGACAGAACCTAATTCCTATTATCCCTATTAACATGGCAGATGGATGACCAGACAGAACTCCTCCTTCCTATTATCCCTATTAGCATGACAGATGGATGACCAGACAGAATCTCCTTCCTATTAAACCTATTAACATGGCAGATGGATGACCAAACAGAACCTCCTTCCTATTAAACCTATTAACATGGCAGATGGAGGACCAGACAGAACCTCCTTTCTATTAAACCTATTGACATGGCAGATGGATGGCCAGACAGAACTCCTCCTTCCTATTTACTTTACAAAATCACAGGACGTGATTTTGTACCACGCTCATAACGATATTCCGTAATACTTACATCCAAAACGTTCAAAACCACCGGGTGATGTTCAGCGCTAAGGCTATAACTCCTTTTGGTTATGACTTCACTGTTTTCGAGTCATTTCCTGTCTGGGTGATTTTCGCCTAGCTATATCATTCTCTTCACAAAATTGCCATGCGGAGATACTGAAGAATCTTACGTCAATAAATAAAATGTAGATTTTGAATACTCGTTCAATATACTTTTGCCGTTTTTGTTGAGGTTTTCGCATTGTCGCCAGTAATTGTGTCGGCTTAATCCCTTCGGGTTTCGTGTGCTCAGTCCTACACAAGGAACTTGTCGTTAAATGTCGATTGCTGAGTTGAACGTGAGTCAAGATGTCAGGCCTTGGGGTTAATCCCCCAATTTTCCATGGCCGTGACCTGACGCGTTGACAATTGCGGCCTAGGCTGAATATTTTTTTCTGATGATTCAGAGATTTCAATGAATAAATATTTTAATCGAAAAGAATTTTTAAACGGAACTGTCTGCTGCAGGGCCAATGGCGAAATACTCGTCCGTGGAAGGATTTGCGTGGATGAACCTCGGAGGAGAGATTTCTTCCTCATGGCCTGATGTGCAGTTATCACTTACCTCGACGACCTTTGCTTCTGTCGGGGCTGACCTCACCGCTCTCCGCTTCAACTACCGGCCTGAGGTGAACATCGGGCATGTTTGTGAATGATACTACCAGCCTGAGGTGAACATCGGGCATGTTTGTGAATGATACTACTGGCCTGAGGTGAACATCGGTCATGTTTGTGAATGATACTACCGACCTGAGGTGAACATCGGGCATGTTGGTGAATGATACTACCGGCCTGAGGTGAACATCGGGCATGTGTGTGAATGATACCACAGGCCTGAGATGAACATCGGGCATGTTTGTGAATGATACTACCGGCCTGAGGTGAACATCGGGCATGTGTGTGTGAATGATACCACCGGCCTGAGGTGAACATCGGGCATGTTTGTGAATTATACTACTGGCCTGAGGTGAACATCGGGCATGTTTGTGAATGATACTACCGGCTTGAGGTGAACATCGGGCATGTTTTTGAATGATACTACCGGCCTGAGAAGAACATCGGGCATGCTTGTGAATGATACTACCGGCCTGAGGTGAACATCGGGCATGTTTGTGAATGATACTACCGGCCTGAGGTGAACATCGTACATGTTTGTGAATGATACTACCGGCCTGAAGTGAACATCGGGCATGTTTGCGAATCATACTACCGGCCTAAGGTGAACATTGGGCATGTTTGTGAGTGATTTTAACGCCTAATGTGAACATCGGGCATGTTTGTGAATGATACTACCGGCCTGAGGTGAACATCGGGCATGTTTTGGAATGATACTACCCGCCTGAGGTGAACATCGGGCATGTGTGTGAATGATACCATCGGCCGGAGCTGAACATCGGGCAGGTTTGTGAATGATACTACCGGCCTAATGTGAACATCGGACATGTTTGTGAAGGATACTACCAGCCTGAAGTGAACATCGGGCATGTTTGTGAATGATACTACCGGCCTGAGGTTAACATCGGGCATGCTTGTGAATGATACTACTGGCCTGAGGTGAACATCAGGCATGTTTGTGAATGATACTACCGGCCTGAGGTGAACATCGTGCATGTTTGTGAATGATACTACCGGCCTAATGTGAACATCAGGCATGTTTATGAATGATACTACTGGCCTGAGATTAAATTCGGGCATGTTTATGAATGATACTACCGGCCTGAGATGAAATTCGGGCATGTTTGTGAATGATACTACCGGCCTGAGGAGAACATCGGGCATGTTTGTGAATGATATTACCGACCTGCGGGGAAGATCGGGCATGTTAGTGAATGATACTACCGGCCTGAGGTGAACATAGGGCATGTTTGTGAATGATACTACCGGCCTGAGTTGAACATCGGGCATGTGTGTGAATGATACTACCGGCCTAATGTGAACATCGGGCATGTTTGTGAATGATACTACTGTCCTGAGGTGAACGTGGGGCATGTTTGTGAATGATACTACCGGCATGAGGTGAACATCGGGCATGTTTGTGAATGATACTACCTGCCTAATGTGAACATCGGGCATGTTTGTGAATGATACTACTGGCCTGAGGTGAACGTCGGGCATGTTTGTGAATGATACTACCGCCTGAGGTGAACATCGGGCATGTTTGTGAATGATTCGTGTTGTATTAAAAATATCATTGCCCTGTAAGTTTGTTCGTTATAAATAGGGTTAACAGAGGATTTACTGATTCACCTCGCTTAACCACGTGAAATCTATCATTAGTAACCAACAAATAGGATTAAGATGTTGAAGTTGATTACTCTCTGGTTGGGCTGATTTCCTGTATTTTTTTTTTGCAAATAAGTTATCATATAGGTTTCACAAGTTAGAAACGGGAGTCACGATGAAAAATATGCCGACATCCAACATGTCGTTTTCCGATACGGAGCATTGCTTTAACATTATTCATCTCTGACTTATGTAAAGTTTCATACAAATCCTGATGACTTTTGGAAGAGGCTACAACGGACACTGTTTTTTTGTTTCAGGTTTAACCAGTCATAACTTTGTTCTTCCTTTTATTTGTTAGAGTCTTCGGAGTTCTGTTGTTTTAGATGAATATAGACACACGCTCCTGTGTTTAGAAGTAGAAGCAGGCATGTCAAAATGCACCTGCACTTGCACACGCTCCTGTGTTTAGCAGTAGAAGCAGGCATGTCAAAATGCACTTGCACTTGCACACGCTCCTGTGTTCAGAAGTAGAAGCAGGCATGTCAAAATGCACTTGCACTTACACACGCTCCTGGGTTTAGAAGTAGAAGCAGGCATGTCAAAATGCACTTGCACTTGCACACGCTCCTGTGTTTAGAAGTAGAAGCAGGTATGTCAACGTGCACTTGCACTTGCGCACGCTCCGGTGTTTAGAAGTAGAAGCAGGTATGTCAAAATGCACTTGCACTTGCTTTCTCAAGTTTACTTTGGGAAGAGACGATTTTCCTTAAAGTTGAACTTTCATCAGATGTCTCTTATGCAGTTAGTTCATTTGTTCGATCATTGTAAGTTACTCGTCTTGATGACAGGTTTCAATACTGTTTCGACTTTCGTTTATTCAATAATTATAATTAAGTAAATATTTTAAGTAAGTGGAGATGTGGCGGTATTTTCCTCAAGGCACCGATCCAATTTTGTGTATAACACCTAAGGTTCTATACCGATTATTCGAACGGACCGTCCCTAAAGACTCAGAGCCTGCAACGAATTGAACACAGATTCTTCAACTACGAAGGGATCGACGCTGTGGCAATGCGTAAAATTAAACTGACTTTAAATCAGTCCGTTGCTTCTTTTCAGAGACACAATTGCATTGGCAATTGCTTTCAAACAGCTAACAGCAAATTCGAACTGTTTCAGATTGATGGGTTTACCCAGTAGTGCAATCACAGAGTTGAACCCCTAACAAACAGCTTCGCGGACCAT
>SDVV010040775.1:0-10504 GCA_016164225.1 Gammarus roeselii | reverse complement strand
TACAAGTATATAAACATTTATATCACATGCATACATGCAAATTTGAGGAAAGGAAATCATTGAAGTAAACTATTAAATGATTCTGTTTTAATATGAAATTGGTACGTTAACTACTCTAAATGGGAAACTCAATTTTCGCTTCTGTTTATTTTTAAACATTGGCTATATTTCCACTGTTTAAAATTCTATTATTGTCGAATCAATCCATGAACAACATTTTACAGCTATCAAATAGTTATCAACTATAAGTTGAGAATATCAGTATGCATTTTATTAACTTTGAGAAGGACTCCACATGAGAGTGTGACAAAAAAAATACAATTTCAAATCAATGTATCTCTCTTAAGTTTGTGGCATGAGATGACAATTTATTAAACTATGTGTTGAACAACAGCGAGGCTGCGTAGACCGGGAGCTAAATAAGGAAATGTTTTTACTCAAGCAGTGGCGCACATAGAATTCTTTCAATGAGGTGGGTGGAGCAGTAGGAACAGAACAGTCACTGTGCATCAATATATCTCGAGGGAACAAGATAGTCACTGGGCATCAATATCTCCCGGTGGAACAGGACAGCCGCTGTGCACCAATATCTTTAGCTGGAACAGGGCAGCCACTGTGCATCAATATCTCTCGAAGTAACAGGATAGTCACTGTGGATCAATATGTATCGAAGGAACACGACAGTCACTGTGCATCAATATCTTTCAAAGGAACAGGACAGTCGCTGTGCATCAGGATTTCTCGAAGAAACAGGGCAGTCGCTGTGTTTCAATATCAGTATCTCTCGCAGGAACAGAACAGCTGCTGTGCATAGATCTGCGAAGAAACGGGGCAGTCGCTGTGTTTCAATATCTCTCGAAGGAACAGAACAGCCGCTGAGCATCAATATCTCTCGAATGAACATGACAGTCACTGTGCTTTAATATCTCTCGAATGAACAAGACAGTCACTGTGCATCAATATATCTCATAGGAACAGGACAGTCGCTGTGCATCAAGATCTCTCGGAGAAACGGGGCAGTCGCTGTGTTTCAATATCTCACGAAGGAACAGGACAGTCACAGAGCATCAATATCTCTCGTAGGGATAGGGCAGTCACTGAGCATCGATATCTCCCGGAGGAACAGGACAGCTGCTGTGCATCAATATCTTTTGCAGGAACAGGGCAGTCACTGTGCATCAATAACTCTCGAAGTAACAGGATAGTCACTGTGAATCAATATGTATCGAAGGAACACGACAGTCACTGTGCTTTAATATCTCTCGAATGAAAAAGACAGTCACTGTGCATCAATATCTCTCAAAGGAACAGGACAGTCGCTGTGCTTCAATATTTCTCAAAGGAACAGGAGAGGTACTGTGAATCAATATTTATCGAATGAACATATCATGTCGATTTTGATACCTTGTACCAATATCAAAGATACCTTGTACCATTATCAAAGATACCTTGTACCAATATCAAAGATACTTTGTACCAATATCAAAGTATGCAATCGCGTATTGCAAAAATTAGCTTAACGTTGCTCAGTTGTTCTCACATCCTCTCTCCCTATAGCATGCGTCTAGATGTCGACTTCCCTGATGACTCAGCAAAAAAATGAACAGTGAAGGAACATTAAAGGGCCAAGTTGAAGGTCGCCTGTCCTTGCATGCGCGCCCTCTTGGAGTGAGTCCACGCCGTGTGCTGCATTCAGGGGTATGCAGGAAACATATACCAGTTGTATTGCCCAGATACTTCGTCCAATTTATACTAGACGAATCTGAACAATGCAATTGGAGAAAGCGTCTTGATAGTGTGCATTGTCCAACAGTGACAGCATCCTTGGGATGGTGTCAATGCTGTGGTGCACCTAGGACATTTTGAAGGGGAGGAGGCACCCACCCGTTGTAAGGTGGGGGGGGGGGTCTCCACAACAAATATGTGGGCTCTTGTCAAATCTAGCAGAGATTCATATACAATTCTTTGCACCTAAAGGTCGGTACCAAAGAATCACACTCATGCTATTTATATTTGCACTATAAATTACACACAAATAATAAAAAAATGTCTCTGAACGTATTCGTTGCGATAAATTATTCTACGATGTTTACAATCACTGGCGTAACCAAAATATTTTAGGAGTGTGGGGGGGGGAGGGCACACTTACGAAAAAGTATAAGCAAAATTTTTTGGAAGGAACTGCGGTCACCCAATTTTAAAAGAGAAGCACATCTACTCTCTGTAGCAGCAGGCGAAACTGGAGAGGCAAACCTTGCGAAGGCCTGGAAGGAGCGATCCAAGATATTGTAAATTTGTCCCGGACGAGATTAGAGGGTAGTTGATAAACGCCCTTGACAATGCTCCGATCTTAATGAAATGAGCTTCTGTGGCAGAGATGAGAAACATTGTCATAGGCCTCACAAATAACAAAGCCTCTAAAAATTATGACATACCATGTGAAGTGTATAAGTAGACCTCCGGCAGACAGGTTGCAGTGATTGTTCTTTCTTTCTTGTTGCATAATACCGAGGAGCTACCAAGAGAGGCAATGCAGTTATTTGCAAACATTGCAAAAATTTCTGTTTACCGCGACCAGTCAGATAGGATTCAAAGAGAGCCATGGAACTGAAATGGCGGTATTCGCATTGAAACAAACTGTTGAGTATTACAGATGTAGGGATTCGCCTGTCTTCCTGTGCTTTTTAGACGCGAAGAAAACTTTGGAGAGAGACGAAAATTGGACTTTGTTCATGAAATAAATTAATTTAGAGAGGAGCTCTTCTCGTATAATGGGAACAGGAATTCCTTGTGTGGCATGGGGTAGTCCGAATTCGGCTACTTATCAGTATTTACAGCGGGATGAAGCAGGAGATCAGCTATCGCCACTGTTGGATGACGTGTACACTGATCAGATGAATGACTTTCTAAGCTAACAAGAAAGGTTGTTACATGTCACCTATTGCTGTGTTGCCAATCCATGATATGCAAATGATATGGTGGTGCTAGCACTGACTCTTTAACCACAGCAAAAGCTTCTTGATACTTGTAGAAATTTTGCTGACTCCCATTATATTGTTTATTACATTACAAAAACTGTATGTATGCTAGGTAGGCCAAACGGCAGTAATTACTATCTCTCGACAGAAATGAAACTAAGTTGTGTTGCGCTTGATTATGGAGCTGAATTTTAAAATCATGGACACATCATCATAGCAGATTGCAATGATTACAAAGGTGTTGCCAAACGAACACGGCGTATGCCTTTTTTTATCGTGCGCTGTAATTCTGTAACTGTGTTCTCACTGGTAGTGGGTGTTGACGGGTGTTGATATTTTTTTATATTAATATTACTGGAGTGGTGTTGGCCTTATTGAGCGTTTCTGGTAGCGATTTTTTCTCGAACGCGTTGTTCTAACAAAGGGAACTCAATCAATACATAGAAACAACGGATATTTGTGCTCTTCTTCTATACATGACAAGATAATCGTAAGAGATAGAAATTCAAGGACATCATGATTACTACGTAGTTAATATTTATTTCAACTCAAGGAAGTAAAATGGATTGACAATACCATAAAGCCTCCGCACACGATGTTCTAAGTCCCGAAAGCTTAGAGCCTTTTGATCTATGAGTCATGTGTCCTTGGGATTTCAACCAATGAATACGCAGGAGAGTGCGTGCTCATTGGCTGAAATCCCGAGCAACATTGTCGTTCAACGCTTCCGTTTGTCAAACACCCAGCGGAAAGCGATATTCTGAGATCCTCTAAATGTTCGTGAATTATTGCCATAACTGGAATTTTTTTGAGGGTTCGTTAAAATTCAGGAACAAAGAAAAGAAGTTAGAATATCGTCAAATGAAATTTACAAAATAGCGTCAAAGCTCTGACGTCACACGGATAGTTGCCACAAGTCGCAGAGCGTCCATCAAATGAGATAAACCGCAATTAGGACCTCGCATTTCAAACGAATTTGTAATTGCGAATAAATCTGTTATCTGTTTTCATTGTAAGCTCATTTTACGAGTTATAAAATATAAAATTTTCTTATCATATAAAATTAGATTCAACTCATGCCAAAAATTACAATTATGCTCTATGTAAATGAATGTTCAGTGGACAATGTTTGGAATCAGTTGCCATGGCAACGGGTCGCAACACTTAGAGACTACTCGCTCCAAGGCGACCATAACATCGGACATCCCCCCTATTGAACTCGGATATCTTTGAATATTTAGGTTATTTCAAGATTAATTGTTTTAATACACTCCTATTTGGATGCATCATAATGATTTAATATCGGTTGTGGAAAACAGCAAAATTTCTTATGAGCACAAACAAAATGATTCTGAATAGAAGTAGTATTACTATTTGTGTTTCGACCTGTGTAGTGTTGGTCAAAATGGCGTACCTAGGTACATTTTCAGGGTATTTTGACTAGAAATTGCTTACAAAATTCTGAACAAATCTGGAAGAATCTAGATCTAGCAATCTGCCTAACATTATATCAATGTTAGTGGGAACTACGTATTGCTTTGACATAGTGGGTGAGTGCTAGGGAGCTGAAGAAAGTATAATAATTATAACGAAACTCCCTATAAAAATATATTTTGTTGTGGTGGTATAGTTGCACTGGGATTCAAACGTTGTTAAGCTCACCAACAAATGGAATTGTTTTGTTTGAACATGGTGAAAATGTTTGACCACTTAGAAGTTATTCAGAATTTTTAACAACTCTCCAACCATCGTCAAGCAGACCAGACGATTAAACGCCATTTGTAACATGTTCATACGAAAGTTCTCCTTCCCGCCGGAAAATGCTAATAACAATTTTTTTTAATCATATTTATACATAATTTACTGCAACGCATTGTGATCGCCTATCGCCGTCTCTATTTTGGCCTTCTTCATGCCCGAGTCTGCCAGTGTGACTCCCATATATTTATATTTTGTCACCCTATTTCTTCCCACCCGGTCCAGCTGCCAAGTCCTTTCCTCGTCAGCTCATCCACATTATCTACCATGACCGAGCTCGTCTCCTTTCTGAAATGGACCCCAAAGTTTCCATCAAAATTGCTGGTGATATCGAACATTCTTTTCAAGGTTTCCCTATCCCTTTGCACTAAGACAAAGTTGTTGGCATACAGTAAGACTCGCAGGGTCCGTAACCCGGATGCCTTCACATGAAAAATTACCCCAGACCGGATTGCCTAATCCCAGCTGCAAATTCCTTTGTGTACAAAACTGAGCATGAGAGAGAACAGGGTACATTCCTGCCTGACCCCTCTTCTAATCCGAATCTAGTCTACTTCAATTTTCCACAAGGTGAAACGAGCTCTTGTTTCATTATACATTTTTTTTATGATGTCCACAAGTTCGTGGTTATATTCCACCCCTCTCAGCACTTCCCACAGTCTCTCTCTCTCTATCCTCCATATGATTAACTTTCCCTATGTTAAGGAAACCCATAAATGAACAAATTGTCCGTCCGTCTCCTTTCCCTTCTGAAACCATTTTAATTCTCCTCCAAGATACCCATCTCTACTGCAGTACCCGCCATTCTGTCGTACAGAAGTGCGCAAAAAATTTGTTAGTGGTATTGGTCGATAGATTTTGGTTTTCTTCTTGTTCATGTGGCTCCCTTTGTGTGAAAGTTTCACCCTACTTTCAGTTCATTCTTTTGGAACTCTCTCATCCATAAACTATTGTTGGAAAGAATCTTATACTTCTCTACCATCTGCCCCCTCCTCCCCCTGTACATCTTGTACGGAATACAATCAGGACCCGCTGCTTTTCCTTCCTTCAGTTTCTTTATTACCCGCTTTATTTCCTCCGCAGTGACTTTCATTTTCCTCTTTCTTAATTCTCAAGTGATCCAGGGCAAGTCAAATCATCTCGGGAATCTGTTCCTATCACCCTTATTTTCTTCCAGATATCTTTCATAATCTTCTTTATCGTATATTTTTCTTTACTACCGCTTCTTTGGTGACAATTTCCTTGGTTCCGTTTCACCTCATTGAGGAATCTATGCCATGCTCTTCCCCATTCTCGGTCAGCAGTGCCACTTTTTGTCTACTCTTCCACACTCTCTCCGTGCTCTTGTTCCTCCTGTCTCTCTTTTGCCTCTCCCTTACTCTCTTCCGCAGTGCGAGTTTTCCACGATCTCCCGTTCCGACTCTTTTTATCCATCCTTACTGACAAATTCCGGTGACCACCAAAGCTTGTTTTTTCTTCCCTCCCCTTTTTCCTTTTTGACTTGGCCAATTATTTTGCAAGCCACAGTCACAGATTTTCTTACCATCTTTATGTTAATGGAGCTCGCCTCTTCCTTTTGCTTCCAGACTCAGAATTCTTCTTCCATTCCTGCCTCGAAGATAACCCAGTTTGCTCCTTTCAACCTCTATTTTTCTTTTCTTGTGCTCCTCTGTTGCTTGTTAGCCCCGTCTCCCTCGGTCCCACCATAAGTTGTTTGTAAAAATGAATAGTGGTCTGAATTCAGATTAGGCTCCTTCTCTTCGCCGACCTTCATTTTTCTCACTAGTTTCCTCGCCCGTTCATTTACTAAATGGTAATCAATAGCCGACTTTGCTACCATGTTACCCTTCGTTTTGCGATTGTTAGGATGAGGTTTTCTAAGTGCGTTCCTTCCATAAACGTAGTCAGTCTCTTTCCCTATGCAAATATGGGCTATTAAAATCACTCATAGCGATCACTTCTGGCTCAGAAAAACCTCTTTGATAACTCTAAGTTTACCCGCGTTTTCCCCTTGTGTCTGCATTCGACCCTCAAGAGTCGTATGTAATACACTCAGCACCATTGTCTCATGCTTTCCTTCCACCGTCCTCTTTAACTGGAAGGCTGCCGCATCATCTGCCCCCTAGTTTCTTCCCTAGCTTTAGTGCTTCCACGTCCCATCCTCCCTTCTTCCGGCCTGCTAACCCCGTTCCCCCTCTCATTCATACCTATTCCAATGTTGAGCTAGCGTGCCGAATAGAGCAGTGCAGCAACCACGTCAACACTCTGTTGCAGCCACCTCATAACTGCCTTCGGGAAGACTTATTGGTAGCAATACCGAAGTGCATGTGTATAACTAAATGTATTTAGTTAAATAATATTACACTCAAAACTCCCGTAGCGTTTCTAACTACGAGGGATGGCATTTGGTAAAATAGACAAACCCACTTGAAATTATTCTACGCCTAATTTTCTGGACAAAATTCAAGATAAACTAGATACGAAATGCTTCTTCTATGGCGAATGATTGCAGTGGAACCTCAATTCAGACGGCCTCGCGCTAAATCAGACAGCGCGACGTCGCCCTATTAAGTCCTGCGAGTAACACAATGATTACCTCCTGTTTCTGATACAATTTCCATATGCCTCATAAAATATGAACGTTTTTAAAAACAATTTCGGTGAATAACTATATTTGACATTGTCACTTGAGTCATATGATATACTGTAATATACAACACCACAAAGAATTTGAGGAACACACCTTCCTGACATCACATTGAAGAATGAAAAACTTGTCAGGCAACTTACTGTAGGAACTACACTCTGTACGTGCATACCAGGTTAGTGTAGTTGTATCATAGAACAGTGACTGGTACCGGTTAAATAAACAGACAAGACTTTGACCTACTGTTGAGGAGTTGGCATTTCAATTTTTGAAATCTGTGTATTGAAGAGTTGGAATTACAATTTTGAACAGAACGCCCCACGGTTCTGAAGTGACACGCCTAAATGTAATTATGTTCGAACTTTTAGCACATTGAGCTGCTTACTTGATTTACAAGAATTGCCTACAGATTCCAGAAGGATTTGTATAGAAGAAATGCAGCCAATTATTGAGATCCTATGTTTAAACGAAATGAAGAGGATATTCGATTTACTATATTGGAACGTATCCATGTTAGAATTATGAATTAGAAGATATTGTTTTATAGTGTTGTAGAATTGCACAATAGAATTTAAAAAAATCATGCATCTTATTCAGGACGTTCATTTATATAATTTTTAGTCAGAAATTATTCATCTCGAATAGATAATTTCAGCTTTTCCGTATTTGTTATTGTGTCATTCGGTCTTCGGCAAGCTTTGCCGATTGTACGTGTTGAGTTGTGAATTTCTCAGAAGTTTCGTGATACTGATTCGTGTTGATTCTTGCTGTTATCGTTTTGGCTGTGTTATCTTTGATTTGTGTCTTCCATTATGGTTGCAGATCGTCCAGTATTTTAGTTCCGAATATATTCAATATCGGTCTTATTAAATAATAATTTTTCCATTGCATATGTGGACTGCCTTATTCCTGACATTATTGAAGTTGAAAAGCAGTCTGCAAGTTCGGCCTCAGGGTACCGTTATGGCTGAAGCTACCGAGCCCGTAGTTCCTCGTAATTGCCCAGCTATTAGTTAGTTAATTCAACAGTTACTTCCCGAAAAGAACTGAAAGTTGATGTGATTGTCTAGCTAGTTACTTTTGCCAGCAAGTAGGCCCTAAGGCCTTGAAATAGGTTGCAGAAGATGGAAATCAGGCAGGAGATACCCTGTCTTCATAGGCAATATTGTGACACATTAAATGGGTTAGAAGGAGTTACTGGTGCTGGGCCTCTCCCTTTGGGAATGAACTAAACTTGGAATTGTGATATGTATGAATAGTAATGTGGTTGAAACTCAACTGGTAACTGCTCTGGTTATGGGATGGAGGGAGTCCAAATCAAGAAAGAAACAGATCTGGGGAGAAACACTAGAAAATAGACACTGGTAGGAAGACAGATTTATGAGACTGAGAGGGAGATGAAGAGCAGAAAGAAAGGCTACAGCTGTACAATGTATAAGTGGTTTCTAATTCCATTGGTGTTACACAGCCTATTTTGGAAAATTCTACCACTACCCTAGTTTGCAGGAGGTGCAAGTTTATTTTGCAAATATTTTCAAATGGTGAACATTGAGTATGGCATAATATTGAAGTGGAAACTATGGTGCCATCCCTGGTGCAGTTGTACACCATGATGTTGGCTCAGCGGCAGTAGCTAAGGGCTATGCTCTGTCTCTGACATGTTACATTATGTTGCATGCAGCAAGTTATACTTACTGACTGTTTTACAAGCCTATTGTTGGAAACATTTCTACTCTACTTAAGCTAACTTAAGGGCATGTATTTATAACCCGTTAGAAAGAGTTCATGTTATTTGGGGGTGCATTTTCTTTTACTGGTGGAGCTAATGTATCTAATTTTCTAAGGTTCATATTTTTAACCTGCAAAGAAAGCGTCTGGGTTATTCTAGAGCGCCTGATTCTAAAGAGGCACAAGGTGCCATCTGTATTCTTCATGACTTTTGTCTTGATTACCCCATGGTATGCAACTGCCTCACCATAACCACCATGGCTGCTCAGAAGATTCTTTATCTCTAGGTAAAAATTAGTTTCCTGCCTCAGCCAAATCTGTCTCAACATTAGTATAAAATAGGGTGGCACTCATGCTGCGGCACCAGCATTTGCATGTTGCAGCTATTTTCACCAGTTGGATCCCGGCTTGGGGTCATGGTTGAGTAAGGAGTTGTCTCCATAGTGAGGGTATCCATTGATTAGGGGGTAGATCAGGAACACAGCAGAGGTACTTGTCCAGTCACCTTTTGAACCTCAAAAGTGTGCTGTTGCTGGCAATTGTGGCACCCATTTGATCTTACATATTTCCAATGGCATTTGATTGAATATCAAAGTTCCCTGGGTTTTGAAGCTGTTGAATGCAACTTTTTGTGTTGCTTTGCTGCCTGGCTGTTATGGCACTTTGAAATAACACATTCTGCTACTCTTTACCTGGTTTCTCATGCTCACTTTTGTAACAATTCTTTTGATGACATTGACCCTGTACCTAGCCTTCCAGGATTTTCCAAACAAACAAGAACACCATGAGTTCTGGAATCCTACAGCAGTTGATCTCAATAAATATTTTGCCACCGTATCAGTCTTTACAGGCACCAAACATATATGATTGTGGCATCTGAGACTGGTGTCCACATTCACATCCAAATCTATGTGAGCAGTGACATTTTTTGTGCCCTAACTTGCATGATGCACTTACTTACTGTAACCAGAGCATCAACTTTGATGTGACCCCCATGAAAGTGCTACTCAACACACTTTTCAATCCAAGATTCCAGGACCTTGCCCCAAAGTCAAGTGCTTCCAACTTAGTTTGGAGAGACTGAACACCATGAATATCTCAAGGACATCTTGTAGTTGACTACAAATGCTTTGAACTTGAATGAATGACCTCTGAAGATGTGAATAGTATAGGTAAAGAAGAGGAGTGGTTCAAAGAGCACCACTAGTCACATCAACTGGGCTACTAAGACTGCCTCTCACACAAAAACTTGCCACTCTGTCAGAGAGAGGAATAAGAGATCCAGGTTTGCAAGAAATCACAAATACATAAGAATTTCAGTGTGGATAAGAGCACAGCTTGCCTCACCACATCAAATGCTTATGAAAAGTCAAGCAATATGACATCTTCAATA
>SDVV010040774.1:0-10504 GCA_016164225.1 Gammarus roeselii | reverse complement strand
TCATTCATTCCCTCTGATTCATGTTCCATGGCTTTTAGTGCGTGGTATACAAAATTTATTTGGCTATAAATATATGTTGCACTGCCCTTTCGATTGGAAGCTGTTTGTACTGGCTGAACGGAAATGTTGTTATCTACAGAGATATGCAACCATGAGATCAAAATATGCGATTGCTTATCGTAATAGTGCTTGTGATGCACGTATAATGCGTTTAGTGTTATTTAAAATAATGTAGGGTCAATCAAGGACCTCTACAGATTCAAAAATTGTACGTCATGGTATACATATGATGGGGCCACTAAACTTTGACGTATCCGGTAGCAATAGTTATCTATTGGATAATGTCAGCGTAAATATACGTTTGGAGCTGGCAAAACCTAGTAGCGTTCTTTTAACACATGACAATGAACAATGCATCTATTTAGTTGATTTATGCAAATTATCGTGTAGAAAAGTTATACCATACCCTACAGCTTTGTTTGCTCTTAATAAAGCGCTCACAAAAAGCGATGACATGATTGAATACATGTTCGATCGACCTATCGTCAAAACAATCGTGTTTCCTACCGGTCAAAACTCAATCTCCATTGATTCCCCTTCCAGCGGGGTTGTTCCACATAAATTAGCCCTGTTTCTCATTGATCAAGCTGCACACAACGGAGCATATGATCGCAATCCAAATTACTTCCAGCATAATGATATCACAAATGTTATTGTTGATGTAAACGGAAACTGCGTTACCAACATTAGATCATCGTTTCCCAGAGAGTGTGCCCAAGCATTTCATCAAACCCTTTCGTCTCTAGGGAGGCGTAACAGCGCTCATCTCATCACAAGACAAAATTTCCCTGCAGGAAGAAGTATATTTGTTATAGATACAAGACCCACCGACTCTGAAGATGTCATTAACATAGAAAAATGAGCAAACATACGAATAACAGTGAACTGTGAAATCCCCCCACTACGGATAAGATCTTGTTCCTGGTAGGTTATATATCGGTGTCATCCAAATAAATTCGGCAAGGAGGGTATCCCCCAACTATCTACAGTAATCATGGATAATAATCAAATTGACCGCATATTATTGGGTGATGTTATAAATATTTTTAGTAATGAAGGGTAATTTACCCTTTTTTTTTACTCAAAAAGTTAATCAAAAGCTTCTGTGAGCGATAATAATTCAAGTGAACACTGTGCTTTCTTTTTCAAGGCATAATCTGACTCCAAGTTATGCTATCCTTTTTTTACAAATGAGGTTGAGTATTATGGGCAAGCACCAAAAAACAGACACAAGGACAATGAGGCACGGTGGTGAGTAAGGAAATCTTTGTATTGATCCCAACGGTAAGATAGAAGGTAAGATAGAAGGGGAAAAGAAGGGAGATAAGAAAGCCGTCAAGAAAATCTTGGTGGCGTCGTTATCCTTGGTGGGACCCCCTGTTTTGGAATTTTTATGTCCTGAGGATTCAGTTTTCTTCTCGAGTGAAGATGTTCACGTGCAGCAGGCTGAAAGGCTGCACAGAAAATATTTTGGCTAAGAGGGGGTGTGCCACATGGTAGATAATCACATACCATTCTGCCAGCCTCATACAGAACGACAGATTGGGTGCATGTAATAAAACAATTTTAGATATCACAAGAGAAATAGCATACCACTAAGGTGTAGCTACCAGGAATAAAAAATGAAAGTCTTAAGCTCCATAATGCATGAATCTTACTGGCCTTGATATTATGTTCATGTCCCTGATATGCATTCTGGATGTATAATAATTAAAAGAGAGATGTCTATATTAAAAAAAATGTTATTTACACTTTATAGGCACTATATAGCTATATATATCTATACATAGGCCTGGATCAAGGTAGGGTGCTACTCAGATCTAAAGATTGCTATCATGTTAGCATAATTGACAATCTTGGTATGGCATTTGGCAGAGGAATCCCCCATGGCTAGCTTCATGCCTTGCACAGTTGAAATCTCGCATCCAGGTATTTACAATAGTGTCTTGCTGCAGAAATCTGCAACTGTATTTATTAGTCTGCTCTACACTGGGGAATGGACATATTAAACACTGTTATTCTCACCTGTCTTCTGTGGAGCAGTATCCAAGGTAAGCCTAAGTTGCACTGGCCCAGGCTGTCCAACCTAGCTACAGTCTATCTATAGGTTTGGATTTAAACCAATATAACTCTGCTGTGTCTTCCTTTGCCTCTGTAACTACGGTTTCACTTCCTGTATGTTTATGCCGGGATATAATACTACTGCCACGCGAACTAGTTTCTTGTTCGACTCACAGAAGAGTCTAGAAAAACCCCGCTCAGCTTGTTGCCAGATTTTTGTAAAAATATTTCTTTGAATCTTTTATTCCATCTGATGCATGTTCCATGGCTCTTAGTGCGTGGTATACATATTTATTCAGCCAAAATAAATATTTGTTGCACTACCATTATGGTTGTAAGCAGTTTGTATTAGCTGAACGGAAACGTTGTAGCTACCTACAGAGAGATACAACAATGAGATCAAAAGATGCGATGCTTAATAGTAATGGGTGCTTGTGATGCACGTATAATGTGTTTAGAGTTATTAGGATAATGTAGGGTCAATTAAGGACCTCTACATATCCAAGCGCGTTTCAATTATGAAACGCGCCTATATAGGATGTTTTGTGGAAAACAGAATGCCCATGCATCAAATGAACGGCTACATGATTGTTAACAGCGAAAGCGATCCTAATAAAATTGGACATTGGATCCTAATATTCAAAAACGGAAACAAACACTACTTTTTTGAATCCTTTGGGTTCAATCCAAAAATATATGGAGGAAATATAGCATCGTATTATAAAATCCATGCAAAAATACCACTTGAACGACAGAAACCAATCCAAAGTGATCTATCGTTGGTCTGCGGAGCTTACTGCATTTGCTTTGCCTATTATCTATGTCAAATGTACCAGTTAAAAAGATAATCGAGCGGTTCTCTAGTAGCGAACGACGGAGAAATGATATCAAGGTTGAAAAATTCATCATGAACGTGTCTGGAAATCAACAATCGTGCAAGAAAAATATGTGTGGAGTCTTGACCTTTAATACAGGTTGTAAATTATTATGTAATTGTAATTATCAATAAAAATTATCTTATAAATGTATGTTTGTCAATATCCCCAAAAAAAACATTCAGAGGACACAACATTGAAAATGCAATATGAAAGCAACGAAGTTGCAACACCCCCCAAGCATTGAAATGCTAATACCCCAATGTAAATATATAACCCGTTAACATGTATAAGCTTTCCGTCTGTCCGCTTCTTTCGCGCCGCTCCGCCTTCGCGCCGACCGCCATACGCCCGGTTGAGTCAAGGTTGCATGAGTTGCACCGGTGACTCCCGCCCCGCCCAAAAGTGACTAGAAAGCGATTCTCGGTGCTATATATACTACTCAAGAGTAAAGTGCATGCTTTTCGATATGGAGGGCGAGAATCGGAATCCGTTTATGGAGGCCCAGTTCCCGACTAGGTTTAGACATTTCTGGAGTTCCTGTTGAATTGTTAAGAGGCTAGGGTGCATGTAGCTTATTTGTAAGTCGTCCACGTATAGTGATAAAAGCAATCTTCCGTCGCGCGGGAGAATGTCTGCTATCTGGTCGATTTTGAGTATGAAAAGAGTGACACTGAGGACGCTTCCTTGGGGGACGCCCATCTCTTGCGGATAGGATGGTGATAAGGTGTCGCCGACCTTAATCCTGAAGGTGCGATTTTGCAGGAATTGGTGGATATAACGTGGTAAGGGGCCTCTCAGCCCTTTGCGGTGGAGGTCCTTCATGATGCAATATTTCCAGGTAGTATCGTATGGTTTTTCCACAACGAAAAACTAGAAATCACGTGTTCTTCTCGTACAAATGCCTGTCTAATGTTAGATTCCAGTCTTACAAGGTGGTCCGTCGTAAAGTAGCGCTTGCGGCTGCCACACTGGATGCTATTCAGGCCTGCATGCATATCAAGGTAGTCGACGAGGCGCGTATTTATCATTCTTTCCATGGTTTTGCTGAGAACGCTGGTAAGAGCGATGGGGCGGTAGTTATGTGGGTTGCCGTGGAATTTCCTGGGTTTGGGTATTGGGATAATTGTAGATTCTTGCCATTGATTGGGAACAAATGAGTTTGAGTACAGAGTGTTGAACACTTTTAATAAGTGGTCACGGACGCCCTCTGGGAGATTTTTGATCATGTTGACGTGTACCCGGTCTTGCCCATGTGAAGTTTCACGTGTATGGTCTAGAGCGCTTTGCATTTCGTGGAGGGAGAAAGGCTTGTAGAGGGCCTCTTCATTTCTAGAAGTAAAGTCAAGATGTTCGCTTTCTCGCAAGTTCCTCTCCCGTTGGAAAGCAGCCGTGCAGTTTGTTGATTGCGAAATCTGGCCAAACGTTTGAGCTAGTTTATTTGCGATTTCCGCGTTGGAAGAAAAAGTTCTGCCTCCGTCAGAAAAGATGTTAATAGGTCGCTCAGGTTTTCCCTGAAAACGTTGATTTTTTTCCCACACCTGGGAGAGAAGAGTGTTTCGATTAATAGTATCGACTAATTGAGGCCAGCTTCCACGTTTCTTCTCCACTAGAAGTTTTCGATATACAGCAGATGCCCATTTCCCCGCTACTCGGTTCCTGGGGGACCGTGCTCGTCGGTAGGCATGGTATAGCTTTTCACGCTTATCTCTTTCTTCTTGCACCTCTCGGCATCGCCATGGTTTCGGAAAGAAGGTTGAAGGGATATATTGGGAAATGCTTTTCTCGGCTGCGGCTTGAAACCTTTCGTATAGCTGGGCGACGATTTCGTGTTCCGATGTGTTTTCGGGGATGTTGTCCATATCCCTCCACGCGATGTGCACCGAGTATTCCATCCAGCTGGCTTTCCGGTAGTTGAATCGAAGTTCTTGTGGGACAGGGTTTCTTGGTTGGTTGGTAAGAAGCGATATGATGACTGGGTTATGATCGCTGTCGTGTGTTGAAGGAAGAACTCCCCAAACGAGTTGGGGTGCTAGAGTGCGGGAGCATATGGATAAATCGATAGCAGTTTCACTTTCGGGGGTGATTCGGGTGGGTTGTCCGTCGTTGAGAAGGACCAGGTTCTGAGTGTTTATGGTGTTAGTCATTATCACTCCCCTGAGGTCTGTTCTCATGCATCCCCATGTTTCATGGTAGCTGTTGAAGTCTCCAAGGAGGAGCACTGGTGAGGGCAGTTGGTTTAGCAATTCGGTCATTAGTGCTTCCGAGAGGTCATGACTTCTGGATGAGTAGATGAATACCACTGTTATTGGCCTTGAGACGCATATATTTACGGCGCTAGCTTGGAGTTCTGTCCTCAGCGGAAGGCGAAGGTGAGGTACACTTTGGGGAATCATAAGTTCCACTCCGCCGTGAGCAGTCACGTTGGTGTGGCCTTTGCGGCGGTGTATGATATATTGAGTGATTTTGAGGGTGGCGGTCTCTCGGAGTTTAATCTCCTGGAGGCTAATCACCAAAGGTTTATGGGCGGCGATTAGGGATAGTAATTGGTCTTTCTTGTTTCCGAGTCCCTGGCAGTTCCACTGGAGTATTTTGGTGGTTATTTTGAAGGCTGTTCGCACTCTGATCTTGAGTGGTCGCGTGATTTGCTGGAGCTTTTGTGGTGCGCGTGTTTTTGAGTTTGCCCAGGGGTTCCGGGTTGGAAGTGTTCACGGGAGTGTCTGCCTTCGGTGGGAGGTGGTCTGCTGTGGTTGCTGCGGTCGCGGCTGCGAGTGCTCTTGTGGGAAGACGAGTGTGTGTGCTCTCTGTGTTTGCTTTGTGAGCGAGCGCGCTCTTCTTCTGTGGTAGCCTTTTAAATCTGTGTGGGTGGTTGTGTGGATTGAGAGGAATTGGGGCTAGGTAATATGACTGGTTGTGCGGAGGTCTCGCGTTTGAGCTCTGCTAGATAAGAGCTGTCAGCGAGGTCGTGATCGTTTTCGCTGATGGTGTGTTCGTAAGTCGGGTTTGTTAACGGGGGATCTTGTCCCTTGCAGTGTTTTCCACGAATGAAGCGACATTTGAGACAGGTGGAGGTAGTTCTGAGTTATGTCCTGGCGGGCCGTTATTTGAGTGTTGTCATTGACCTTTTTGCTCAGTGGCGCCTGGATATCGGAGGTTTCCTCATCTTTTTGCCTTTTCGTTTTTATAGTAGTGAGCCTTGCTGCATGTGTGGTCGACTGCGGGGGATGCATCCATCTCGTAGTCGTAGAATTATGCGTCCCTGGTGCGGGGCCGGTCGCTGGACTGAGTGAGGAAGCACTGCAGCCAGGAGCCGGGTGGGAGTGTTGGGGTCCTGTTACGATGTTGTTCTGATGATGTAAAGATGTCATCGGGGGAGCTTGGTTGGCTTGCCGATTTGACTGCTTTGGCATAATTGAAACGGTTTGGGTTTTCGTCTTTCCAGATTTGGATAGCTTGTTTCCGTGTAACTCTGCGTTCATTTTGTGATTGTTATTTCTTTTTGGTCCATGTGTACTGGGCAGTTGCGGTCGCCTGACTCATGGAAGCATGAGCGGTGGTAGCATTTAGGGTGGCGGACTGTGCAGTCTTTTCTGTCGTGATCGCCAGCGCATTTCTTGCAATGTTGGGGTGCGTGTGGCTGCAGTATGCGACGACGTGGCCGTATTCAAGGCAATGTTTTGCACAGTAGGGGTCATGTTGCTACTGGGTAGGTTTTGGTTCTTCCTTGTTCACCCGGGATAACTATGAATTCTGGTGCGTCGTGTCCCGGGAAGGTAATTTGGTATGCAGTAGAACTTGCGTTCGGTGATTTTATCCATGTTGCTTGACGGACTTGAATACTCTGTAGTCTTCAGCTAGACCTTCAGCGAAAGCACTGAGGTCTGCTGTAGGCGTGTAACATGAGGTGTATATAATCCGTTTGGTATCGTTGAAGGACTGATACATTTCAACTGTAACTTTGAGTTTGTTTTTGTGGGTAATCTTTTGTAAAGCGTTACTTTACTCACGTTCTGAGACGTAGGCCAGATATTTCTTTCCCTGTCGTTGTATTTCTTTCGGTTTTCCTCCTAGTTGTTCGGTGAGTGACTTCATCATTATAAATGGGTTAGCTGAGAAGGCAACTTTATTTGTACCACTTTCGTTGAACGTTATAAGGAAGTGGGTGGGAAATGGTGCCGATCTTCTCTCCCGGGTAGGAGGGTCATTTTGGGAAGAGCGCATCGAGACTACAGCCTCTCGTCGCCCAACCCCGTGATCTATCTCATATTGGAGGATCGCTCACTCCCTCTCCTCCTCTGGGCAGTCTCTGTGTCCGGTGGGGTGTCGGTCTACTTTGCAATAAAAACAGTGTTGTTCTTCGGATTGGCATGACTGGGGATCTTCCCGTTTGTCGTGGTCGTCCTGAGAGCTTTTTTGAGCATCTTTGCTTACCGTTACAGTTTCCTCTCGTGTGTCCGTATTTCTGGCATTTATAACATTGCATCGGGCGTCTCTCAAATGGTGTAACCTTGGTTTTGGTGGCGCAGAAGGGAATGTCCAGATAATTTATTGGAGTAGGGCAGTTGAAATTTAGTATTAGGGCTGTGGTAGTCTCTTTCTTTGTGTGATCTTTGGTGCAACCTTTGTTTCGACAACGCAGTCCTCGTATTGAACGAGTCCAGTGATGTACTCCTCGATTTCCTCCTTCGGGATATCCTCAACGTAGATCAAATCTGAGCTTGTAGAGAAAGTCGGGTGTGGCTCTATTTTGCATAGCTTTACACAGAGTCTGTTTTTGGAGAGAATCGTGTCGCTTTCAAGTTTTATGTCTACTCTGATGGCAAAGCATTCGTCGCCGCTGGTGGCGACGCTCAGGACTGGGCAGCCAGTGAAAGAGCCTAGCTCTTTTCGCAGAGTGTATGGACCAATATCCGGTCTGTCGTTGGCGTCGAACGTGATCTTCAGGTGTTCTGGAAAGGTAGGGATATTGTTGAACAAGTTGTGTTAATTGAATGGCGTGTATTGCTTCCTCCTTGCAGCCATTGAAGCTCGGTTGTGATTTTGGTGGGGTGAAGAGTTGTCAAAGTTGTCGTCAGACGTAGAGGTGGAGGTACTTGTGTAAGTGGCGAGTTTTTTAATTGGTTGTTTTTTACTAGTTCGTGGTTATGGAGGAAAATGGTCTGGACATGACCCTCGACTCTTGTAAGACGGTCGTCAATTGTGCTAGGTTCTGCGGCGGAACCTCTGCTTTCAGTTCAGAGAAGCAGGTCGCTTGGCTCAACAGATTCAATATTTTCTGGACGTTCCTGGTCAACTCGTCGATGCGGCCGTCCCTCCGATCGTCTTCCGCTGAGGTGGCGCTGGTCATGTTGGCGAGGCTGATGTTCTTGGCCGTTGGAATCTTGGTCTTCGGTGCTCTGGAGGGGATGCTGGTCTCTTCTAAATTGAGTGTCTTTCTACTCCCCATCGGCACTTAAGTTCGCGCCAGGGGCCTGGGAGTTGACTTTAGAGGCCTCTTGACCGGCTTTACCGAGTTTACCCCGGCCTTGTAGCCGGGGCTCTTGCCGGCTTTACCCCGGCCTTGTAGCCGGGGCTCTTGCCTTGTAGCCGGGGCTTTAGAATCTTGCTACCGTATCCACCGCGTGTCGTAGAAGGCGACTAAAAAGGCTCCCCGTAGCCGGGAGTAGAATTGTGCTACCGTAACCCCTGCGTGTCGTAAAAGGCGAAAAAAAGGGCGGAGTGAAGGGGCTAGGAGTCCCGTTCTCTGTAAAACCTTTCCTAGAGGACGGCAAGACGAGCGGCGGGAGGAGAGACACACGTCTCTCCGAACCCTATTGTTAGGGTCGCTGAATGTGCGTGGCTGTAGTACGAATGATGTAAAGAGGGAGATTGGCGAAATATTTGTGAGGAGGAAGTTTGATTTGATGGCGCTGAGTGAGGCGAAGTTGAAAGGTAAGGGCGATTGTGAGTTCGGTGTGGTAAGTGGAAAAAAGTCTGGTGAGGAGGAAGGTTGGGCACGAGAAGGTGTGGTCTTGATATTGAGTGATCGGTTGGCTAGTAGCGCTACCGAATGGAAGGAGGTGTCCTCAAGTTTGATGTGGATGAAAGTTAAGTTAGGCATAGAATGATGGGCATTTGTGAGTGCTTACTGACCTGGCAGCGAGAGGAGTGAAGAGGAGAGGGAGTAATTTTGGACTGACCTGAGTGAGTGTTTTGAGAGTTTTCGAGGTCATTTCAATGTAGTTGTACTGGGTGACCTTGATGCGAGAGTGGGAGATGCAGTGGTGGAGAATGTGATAGGAAGGTAAGGCGTTCCCGGTAGAAATGACAGTGGAGAAAACCTGATAGGTCTGTGTATGGAGCAGGAGTTGGTGGTCGGGAACAGTTTGTTCAAGAAGCGAGATATTCACAATTACACATGGGTAAGAATGGATTTTGTGCTGATATCGAGGAGAGTGGTGGGGAGGCTGTTGGATGTGCGGGTGTTGAGAGGGGAGGGTGGAGGAGTGTCTGACCATCTGCTGGTGGTAGGTAGATTGAGAGTGGAGCAGAAGCGGAAGGGCAACAAACGAGTGAAAGGAGGAAGAGAGGTAGCGAAAGTGAGTGGACTGAATGTGCACATTAGAGCCGAGGAGTTCCAGCAGGCTTTGAAGGAAGAATATGACAACGTGAGAGGACAGGACCTGAGAGATGCGGAGGAAGAATGGGAGACGTTAAGGAATGCGTTGCTGAGATTTGCGAAGGTGTGGTGCGCGCCGTGTGGGCGGGTGCAGAAGGAAAGGCTGCGAGTGGTGGAACGAGGAAGTCAAACTGGCGGTGGCACGGAAAAGAGGAGCGTTTGAGGAGCGGCTGCAGGCGAAGTCGGAGGTGGCGTATGGAAGCTACAAAGAGAGGAGAAATGAGGTGAAGCGGGTGGTGAGGAGAGCCAAAAGGGACGCTGATGCCACGTGAGGCAGACGGTTGTGCCAGAATTTTGAGGAGAACAAAAATATGTTCTGGAAAGAGGTGAAGATTTGATTTGATTTGATTTGATTTGAGCCTCATTTCCACCAGAGCCTCAACGTGAGTCATAATAGGCTTCCCCGTAGGGCTCGATGATCATTGATTGAAGCAGGCTCGCACGCCTAAGTGTGCGAGGACAAAACAAAACAACGCTTTCAACGTTAGAAAAAATTAAAAGTTTTAGCAACGTCAGACGCACGCTGGTTCGCAAAAGAAAAAACGCTTTCTCGAAACGGACCACCGCTTCCAATCCTAAGGACATTAAGTGTGATATGTACGCACCCTAGTGCGTACAGGTAGCATCTTTGAGATTAGTACAAGATCAGTGGCTACACGGGCAATAACAGCTCCGGCAGCAACGCAACACAATATTTACCGCTACGCGGTTTAGTTGTATAAATACAAACTATTAATTTAGGTAAGACAAAAACTCAGATGCAACGAAACGAATCCTTGCCTCCAACAACTCAGAACCTCGTCAGTTATATGTCCATACGTCAGTGCGCTCAGATAGCATCGTCGAAACC
>SDVV010040773.1:0-10504 GCA_016164225.1 Gammarus roeselii | reverse complement strand
TACCGTACGAAAAAATATATATCATTGATGAGACCAAATAGAATACATCTTTACAAAGCGTACGTAACCAAGCAGAAACAGCGTACGGAATCTGAAAGATATCGAAAGGTAACGGAAAATTCACCAAGAGGCTTATATTTCTAGTGTAATAAGATCTTTGTGTGACCATACATCCAGAGCTAAAAAGCCTCTAACTGTCATGCCTACATTGAAACTCACTTGAGTAATTGTCTCTATGTGGTTACAAAATACCTTATTCCTTCACAAAAAAAATGCATATATGGACTCCCTATCTCACGCACCTGACTTCCCTCTTCCCCATCACGCACTATGTACCCACAGTACCTCCGTGACTTAAATAGAAGAGCCCACTCGAGATAAAGACCCCAACAAATGCATTACCCGAGTCACAAAAACCTCCGTTCTTGGAAACTCTATGAAGCAAAAAAATGCATTAGCCTGTCCGAGTCACTAACAAATAACAAACAGCCTAACCAATACATTCGATAAAAAGGTTCAAAGATCTAGCCATCCTACATCTAATTCCTTCACTAAAAGCATACATCTTAATTCCTTCACAAATAACATACATAGAGTCACTAATATATAACTACAGTATCAGAGAAGTACAGCGTCTGAGTCACTAACAAATAACAAACGTCCTAACCAATACATTCGATAAAAAAGGTTCAAAGATCTACCCATCCTATATCTAATTCCTTCACAAATAACATATATCCTAATTCTTTCACTAAAACCTTCATAGAAACATACATCCTAAATCCTGCATACATCCTAAATCCTTCACAAAATAACAAACACCCTAACCAATACATTCGATGAAAGATTCAAATATCTAGCCATCCTACTTCTAATTCCTTCACAAATAACATATATCCTAATTCCTTCACTAAAACCTTCATAAAAACATACATCCCAAATCCTTCACAAATAACACACATCCTAAATCCTTCACAAAAATAACAAACACCCTAACCAATACATTCGATGAAAGATTCAAATATCTAGCCATCCTACATCTAATTCCTTCACAATTAACATATATCCTAATTAAATTCCTTCATAAATAACATATATCCTAAATCTTATCTATCTAATAGCTTCACTAAAAGCGTACATCCTGAATCATTCACAAATAATATACATAGAGTCACTAATTACCCATTGCTGTTTTTGCACCGCAAGTTTTGCACCGCAAGTTTTGCACCGCAGGTTTTGCACCGCAAGTTTTGCACCGCAAGTTTTGCACCGCAAGTTTTGCACAGCAAGTTTTGCACCTATATATACTACTCCTGTCGAAAGAGTGTTTTGCACTCAAATTAAGGTGCAACAAGTTCGGATAGGTGGGGCATGTGGCAAAAACACGCAGATCTAAAACCTATATCGACACACAAAACAAAGCTAATCACATCGCCGAAACAGACTATTGCACACCACGTGATTGAAGAAATCCGAGGGACTATTTCAGTGTGAAGAAGATCAGGAACAGACCCTCATCCAGGATCAACAAGGAGCCACAAACGATGAAGGCTAGGAATCGCTTCAACGAACTGCCGCAAACGGAGGACGAATGGCCACGTATCGAGGATCATAAGCGGATCCGTCAAATAAAAAAGAACGCCACAAAGATTCCTGGGGTAAGCAGTGGTAGGGTGGCCATGAAAAAGGACAACAATGATTACAGTAGGCAGAATATTTTTTAGGAGTGCCTACACAGAGGATACCAAGTGTAAAATAAGACGAACCCCATTTTATGTCCAGTGTTAATTAAACGGTCATCGGAAGCATCATCACAGAAAATATGATCCGTGACATTAAAAGTGCTAGAGTATGCAAAACGTACCAGAAAGAATTTAGAATTGCTAACGGCAACAATTCCATTACTTTCACTGGCAAACAACGCTTGCGGTAAATGTTAAAGGTACGGGCATATTGCATACTTTTCTTGTTGTAAAAGATAACTTATCTTCATTATTCGGTCGTGCTTTATGTGAGACGTTCGGAATATCTGTGCATATGCCCGAAGAACTGTCGTCTGTTAGAACGGTTACTAGATGCAATCTATTCAATAAGTACAGTGAGTTTTTGTCTCCTAACTACTGGAGCAACGTTAGAAACAAGGTTAATAATAAGTTTGATATTGACTGTAAGCCCATGTTCTATAGACCACGAAGCGTCCCATTCAGATACAAATGTCTTGTAAAGGAAGAGCTAACGAGTTTGGTGAACGCTGGAATAATTGGAAGACTGGATCACTCTGAGTGGGCTTGCCCAGTTGTGGCAGTTTTAAAGCCCACGGGTAAAATACGACTCTGCGGCAACTAAGCATTAACTATAAATAAATTCCCGAAACCGATAACGTACCCAATGCCTACTCCTGACTACATTGGAGATGCTAAAGTATTCTCACGTATTGATTTACAAAACACGTACACTATTTAGCTGTGGCGGGGAGATAAGGCTCCTCCCCCCTCTGTGTCTGCCTACCTTAGCCACCCCCTTAACTAGGGGGAAACGGCTGTATGTCTATACACGTATTGATTTACAAAACACGTGAACTATTTACAACTTTCGTTAGACACGGAGTCCAAGAAATACACAGTCAGTCATACATCACAGGGACTTTTCCAATATAATTTCTTACCTTTTGGCATATCGTCAGCCAGTGAAATATTTCAGTGCTTCATTTCGCACGTTCTTTCTAGCGAACCCAATACAATATGCTATATGGATGATGTGTTGGTACTTACCAAAATAATCAATGAACATCTAAACTTGGTAGACAAGGAATTCACAACCTTACAAGGCACCGGTGTAAAAATAAATATCAACAAATCCGTATATTTTACAAATCGTGAAGAATACCTTGGTCATGTGTTGTCAAACAAGGGAGCACGACCCAACCCTCTGAAATTCATGCAATTTCAGAAGCACCGTGCCCATCAAATGTTAAAGAAGCGCAGAGTTTTGTGAGATTTTGTACTTACTACAGTCGATTTATAACAAATTTCAGCAGTGCATTGGCACCATTGTACGTATACTGAAGAAAAATTCTAGTTTCGTAAGGGATAAAATCATGGAGCATGCTTCGAGACTATTAAGGACCTATACAGAGGTGCTAAAATATTACAATGGTTTTACCCAAATCTCAAAACAGATATTGATACCGATGCCAGCAACTACGGTATAGCTGCAGTTTTATTGCAAAAACAACGAGGCTTTCATGACTCTAATTTGCCACAAAGACTTTAACAAGTGTCATATGAATTACGCTACCATTGACAAAGAGGCATTAGCAGTCATGTTTGGAGATGAAAGATTCCGAGAATACTTATTGTGAGGCAAATTTCAAATTCGCACTGTCCATAAATCATCATTAAAATTACTGTTGGGTGAAAACGCTATGCCAGTCAAATGCAATGCAAGACTGCAAAGATGGAACTTAAGACTTAGCCAATTTAGTTATACAATAATTCATATGCCAGGCGAATAAAATTGCATTAGTGATTTTCTTTCATGACTGCCGTTAGCAGAGTCAAAAGATGACATAGAACCAACTGAGCTCGTTTTGCAGTCGAGAGTTACAATCATACAGTGTCTCAGCGGAAGACATAAGCGTGGAAGCCCAAAAATATCCACAGCTATCCCAAGGTAGGCATTACATTATAAATGGGTTCCCGACGACGGTAGAGGAGGTCATAAAACCCTTCCAGTAGGCTCAGGATAACCGGTCACTTCACAATAACTGAGTTACGTAAGGTAACAGGGTGGAGGTGCCACAACGCAACAGACGCAAGGTCTTAGCACTGCTACATGTATATCATCCCGGCATTTTGGCAATGCAAGGGATTGCCCGTTCGTTGGTATGGTATCCGAAGATAGATGAAGACATCGAGAACTTCATTAGAAGGTGTAGCAGATGTGTAGCGAATGCCAGAATCCCTAAGCAAACTTCGAAGTGTGAATGGCCAAGACCCATAAACAAATGGTCGAACATACACATTGACCATTGTTTCTTTCAAGATAAAATAATCTTAGTCGTGGTTTTCATACTGACCCGTCATGTGAGGCAGAGGTGATGGAGAGTGTAAGTTTCGAAGTAACATTAGAGGCATAGCTAAAAGTGGCATGAGGAAAGTTACAGGTACTGAAATAGAAAGGTTACGTCACGAGTTGCTACATTATCGCAACACCCCACATCCCGCGACGGGCGTTGCTCCAGCTATATCAATAAATGGTAGAGTGTATGTAACTGAAAAGGAGTGAATTAACCGTAGATATGCCCCGGGGGAATGTCATGAAATCTGTAAATATTACTATATTCCAAGTAGGTGACGACTTACATGTGTTAAACTTGAGACGAGGCATTAAATGCCTAGATGGCGTTGTTAAGGAAAAAATTTGTATAAATATGTATAAAATTCATTCGACCAAACCAGATGTCATATGAACGAGACATGTCAAACAGCTGCTACCAGGAAACACCCAACTTCGTGACGATGAGAATAAAGAGAACATTTATCTGGAAGAGTGCTTGAGAGACAGTCTACGTGCTTTCGACCTAAACAATGTTTCAGCCCATACGCATTTTCCGACACTTCAAAACCTGACACTGTCCTATCTGCCACTGTCTTTACACCTAAACAGGGGTACCAACCTACTGGTTATCACTTTAATGAAACTTCAATAAAAAACGCTAAAAAACAGCATTACGTACCCTAGAAAAATACGTATGTTTGCCCCGCACGTTAGAAATACGTACCTTCGCCCCGCGGGTTAAAAACACGTACCCAAGGTTAGGGTAGGTTGGGTAGGAAAAGTTTCACTAAAGTGATAACCAGTAAAATGGTACGCCTTGTGGCTGATTCTGACGTGGGCTGAAACAGAGTTCAGGCAGAATGTCAATAGCAGATATTACAGTGACTGGTGTGACTGAGGAACGCTATGAATGTTCGCTGTTAAAAAGTGGTACCGTAGGTAGGTAGTCGGAACAAATTGTGGCTGATAAGGCAGTTGGCGGAGATGAAAAGGGCTGATCTGACGTTAGCTATAAGATAATTTAGCGCCAGGAATAGCGACCCAACCTGTGTATCATCATCAAGTTCTAGTCGTTCGTTCGTGCTTAACCAGCCGAGTTGTTTTAGCAGGGGCGTCACGTGATCACCCTACTTGAAATTTTAATCGCGAAATATCTCTGCAGTGAAGTTCAGGCAGCGTTGGATATCATCGAACAATGATTTCTTAAAATTCCCCAATATGGTATGTCACTACAAATCTTCCCGGAGGTTATTTCCTCGTCACCAATCAACCCTCCATGAAAGCTGATGTACACAGCTATGCATGTATCCAGGCATTGTGTTTGTGTGCTATAGTGAAATACAAACAGGTATATGTCTTTCCCTTTTTCCCCATATTTGCAAGTTTAACGGGATGAGTCTTTCCAACAGCGACGAGACAGGCGTGTCCGCGATTTTTAATGGGAAGTTTTGGGGCAATAAATGGAGCAAGAGGAGAAAAATGTTCAAACTGCATCTCCATAAAATGACTGACTTAACGACTCTGTAAATTAGTATCGAGAAAGCCCTGCTAGCCGGTGGTGAAAGAACCGCAGTAAGTGTGCAGCAGAATAAATGAAAATTGATAAGGAAAACATAAGCAGCAGAAGGGACAGTATACACAACAAATACGATAAGCCACGGCCACCGTTAGCAATGTAATAGAGTACAAATTCTATCATGAAACCCATGGTTGGAAGAGAGAAGTTAGTATATTGTACAATCGCTATTAAATCACTATACTGATTGAAGTATACTGTAGATGAATAGAATGGTATCGGAAGACTGAAGGCAGAACAAACGTCCGTGCAGTTAGCTGTGGGCTTAGGGAATCAAACGCAGGGATAAGGAATTATAGGGTAAAATAACAAAGCGATTCGTGTTGTCGAGGAACCGTAAAAAACACTATTGTAGGCTAGAGAAAATCATGCACATCGAACTAACCACGACTGACATGAAAAAATAAAACTATCGTTGATAGTAAAATAAATTTGCTCAGGTTTTAGCCAACTATGATCTGATATACATTTTGCATTTATCAATTATTATTTCATGCCTTATACACATCCAACTTGTCGCTGTATACCAACATAATTTCATCGCGAGGAAATGCTTGGTCACAATACACATGCAACCATCAATTCGTTTAGACGTATAATTCCTTTCATGGACACAATATAAATACACGTTACATACATTCGCATCGACACATACGTTTGCATCGTATGGGTAAGGCTTTTTTTCAATGAATTGGTCTTTGGGAAAATCCCATTACCATTCATAATATATAAATAAACTGGATCTACATTTCGACACAAAATATTCAAGTATATAAAATGGCAACTGTTTCAATACGAAAATCTTCCGAATCCAACTGAAGTAAGACACTATGCGATGCACATTTGCAACCTTTCGTACACTGGTAAACATGAGCGTGAGTGCAATACTTCTCCTGTAGATCTAGACAGTAGGAACGTGGTCCAGCCTATTGTGCTTCGGCGATTAGAGTCGTGCCTGTGGGGGAGTTCGGAAATCTGAAACAGTTGTTCGATGGTGAAACAGTTAGCGCTTCATTCCTTCATCCGCCGAAGAATAGAAAAGACTGAAAGATGGGCAAAAGTTGCGATTATTACTAGTTCTAAGATTAATCTGGTTACATATTAAAACATGAATTATCAAACACAAATCAAAAAATCATTGTACATCTACCTGAGGTTCGATAAACGGAACAGAATAGACCGTCTATGATAACTTCCCAGACACGTTTACCATCCACCAAAGTCGGTTTCTTCAGTTAGTGTATTCCGAAAGAGATCATTGCAAAGTTAGCGTTAAACAAACTAGTTAAAGTAATCACAAAATGGGTCAAAAACTCGTATATGAAGCTGGGTGTACTTGTGACTCGTATTGACACATAACCAGTTGTTGAAACACAATTGAAACTCCGTCTGAGCAACAACTTAAATCATCATTTACAAAAACTTTTAAAAATGAAATCAGATTATTTCATTGTTCCGCGTGACTAAATCAACACTATGTTTTGGCTTACGGCCCGTTGAGACACATGTGAACTTCAGATAATCAAGTTCAACACACCGACAGGATCGCTTGGAATTAGGCGAGGTTATTCCAATCAGCTCGTTATTAACTCGTTGCTTTGTTCGCGAGACGTTGAAAAGATATAAGTAGTACTTTGGTCAATCTGGAACTAAAATTCTGAATGTGTTTGTAGGTTTGAAAACATTCACACACACACACACACACACATGCACACACAGACACCGCAAAATCACACCGCCGTGTTCATAGAAGTCTTATCAGCCCACATCGACATGCTCTATGATGGATGTCATGCTCGTTATGGGTACCTGACAATACAAAATCAGAGCACATATATTACGACTGTAATGTTTTTTGACCGTGGTGAGGTCGAGAGAGGTTGTCTAAGGTATTTCAGGTCGAAGAACAACTCTCAAAAGTCAACGTAAAGCTCATGTGTTTATTAGGACACTGTAAGAATCGTGTTCATGGAGGACGCATAATATAATTTAAAAAATATATATCAGCTAGATCATACTTTCAATAACGTTTCACAACTGCATCTTCCCAAATTTTGTGTGAAACAACAGATTGATCGTTATATCAATCCAAAACTGATTATATGAGGAGTAAAAGCTCTCCATAATCATTTAGAATCAGGTCATTGGTAATTTATGACGAAATTTCTGATTTCTAACAAATGACATGCAGCATTTGAATGTAAGTATTGTCAACAATCTTATTCGAACAACCAGATTAGGCTCCCGTCGGATATTTGCATGCCTGCTTCTGTTTATCCCCACCGATGTCTGTTAATAATCGTTGGCCTAAAACTGATCATTTCTGCAGCTCTCTCTCCTGATCCCTCGTGTGTTCATCTGTTTGCGCTATTCCATCCAGCCTCTGCCGCCAAGAAAACGTACCTGTCTTATGTTACCCTCACTTGACATTTGACAGAATGAAGCGAGCCCTGGAGATTATTGCATAAGTTTTGTAAAATAAATTCCCGGTGCAGATGTGACGATGTGTCGAGTTGGTGAAGGGGAGGGGTGGGTATTTGTAATAATGATGGGGATGAAAATGGCATGAGCGTAACAAAAAAAACTCCGAGGATATAAATTCTGAACATTACATGTTATTGTAATGGGAAAGAGGGTGGATGTCGGAGATTGAGAGCAGAGAAAAAGTGAAAAACAGTGAATAGATATTGTAGAGTAAGATTAACAGTGATCAAAGAATATATGAAATGGTTTGAATTGGTCAAAGAGAATGCGAAAAAAATACGAATCCTGGGATGAAGATATATATCATGTATAATCTACATCGTAGTGCTGGAGACATGCCTCAACAAGTCCAGCTCAAAAACTATATATATCACCTTACACGTTGATATAAGTCTTTTCTGAATATGTGTGCTGTATATATGAGGACAACACAAGAAACACATTTGTGAACATCTCGCACAACACGAATGTTTTGCTATGGCTACCAATACTAGGTAATAGAAAGAACTTAGAATGTATCCAGTGATGGCACGGCTAGAGAAGTTGAGTATAATGAGCTATCCAGCCTAAATCGTGATGGTTGTAGCAGTTCATTTCCTGTTAAAAGATATTATCTCTCACAGGGGATTCCTGAATGCCTATAATTTCTAAACATTGATGGATACTCTTAAACACTGACAAGCTGAAATACGGTTTAAATCATCATATACAATCTTTCTTCATCTATGGCTTCGTAGTAACTTACCATGCTCTCCCGAAATGATTTGAATATTTATGCTGATATTTGCGTATACCCCAGATGTATCTAGACAAAATAGCAGCATTGGATACCATACGTCATGTTTGAGAGTAACGTTTTTTTTTAGTGCCAGTTCGATACCGTCACGTGATGTCTTTTCCTCGATGAACCACAACAAAGAATATATATCTCAGGTTATAGGTTTGATTCAATAAAAAATGAGTCATGTTCGCGGTAACTTCCGTCCGCGAGCGTCATCAAACGATTTCATTCGCAGCTGTGGACGGTTGACATTCGTTAAAAGGGAAGCCCACCGTCGGTATTTAGTGTTGAAAGCGAAAAATATATTTATTATTGGCAAGAAGTGTCTCCAATTAACCGTGTTTGATACGATTATCCGACCCATATCATACCAATTTTGAAGAGGTGTGAGACGTAACATTTCGTTGTAATAAAATAATGATGGAAATTCCGTTTGCCAATCGAATCTTTTTTAGGAGCTCTACTTCTCCATCCCCGTCCTGGGTCTTGGCATGAGTTGGACCCAGAAATGTACAACTTATGTCTAATCGATGTTGAAAAATAACTTCACATCATCGAACAGGTATTATTACCGGACATCCTCACCACAAGCGAAATTTTGACTAACGAGATAATGCATCAACAAGACATTGATAGACAGTAGCTCTATACAAGAGACAATATCAAGCGCAGATAAATTAGAACAGAAGCCAAAAGAAACTTCTTACATTGCATGAAATTGATGACGAGGAAATATTATTAGATGTTGAAATAATGGGCGAAAAGGAATGAAGTGAAACAGCTATACCAATCAAACACATTAAAGGAGAGTTTGGAAACACCACAGAAACGGACAACATTGACTTGGAGATAGGGGACCTCAACCATGAGGGCTCAAAGAAACTCCATGCTGAAAATAAATCTCTAATACATGAACCAAACAAAAAGCATATACAGTCACAAAAACATACACGAGCTAATGTTTCAAAATGAAATCAACAGAACACTGAGAAAATATCAAACTCATAGACAACTCCGGAACAAATAAATAAATGAACAAAGAAAATTACAATCAAACCAAATGTGAAAAAGGCGAAGAGAGATGAAGATTCGTGTTATAGCATTTGAATTATATAACACTTATTCAGCATAACTTAATAATTTGGGAACACAACATGTTTCATTTCAGCAATAGCCAACAAACAGTTTGTTCTCATGTTATTGGAGGTAATTGTGACGGCAATTTGGAGAGATTCAATACAAAATCCATGAAGACAACTACACTGACTCGGTAAGCGTAACCCTAAAAATCTAACCTGCGAGTAGGACTCCCACGCTATTCCGATTTTCACAAAAATTTCGAGTGATCAATCCCATACTCCATCCTCGAAGACATAAACGCCGGACAGCGCTGCATTGGACACCAATAGGACAATGTAATGGGACAACAACTATGTAGTTTGATAGGCAGAAGGTAAACAATTTACATATAATTTCATTTACAGACATACCTCACTATCTGATCAAAAACAAACAGGGAAAGAGTCGAATGCAATCGATATTCCTTTCATAACTTCTTCTCCTGACCACGACAACCCACATCAAGTGACCATTTGCCACTTACT